>MDKJ01228031.1:0-42690 GCA_005239525.1 Nicotiana knightiana | reverse complement strand
ATTCCGACTTAGTTTTTGTTAAAACTCGTATAAAAAAATGCATATTAGTTGTTTTTAATGTGTTCTATGTTGTTTTGTGATTGTTTTGCTATTTAACTATGTTATTATTTTTATCCGGATTATGATATTAGTGTGCTAAAAAAATAGTAAAAATAGAGAAATTATTGTTAGTTGTTAAAAAAATATATTAATTTGTTACTTTTTACTGTGGTATACGTATTTTTGTGAGTGTTTTGTGATTAAATTTATTTGTTGTTTATCTGGTTTAGATTATTTATTTGCTTAAATACTAGTAAAATAGATAAATTGTTACTTTAGTTCCCTTAGTGGTATCTTGTGGCCTAATGTAGTGCTTGTATTTGTTATGTAGTGCCCTTTTAACGTAGTAAAATATAGTGCCCTTTAGGGTAGTATCCTTGTAGTTATTGAATCTAATCATTTAAGTATCTATTATACCCAAAATTACGTCAAAATAGCTGATAGTTCAAACACAAACTCTGTCCAATTCTAGTCAACAATCGTAAGAAAATAACATGAAAAAACAACAATATTTTCCGAATATCTTGGTGCTACTGGCCTCAAATATCGAGCCCGGAACCCATATGTGAATATTTAATAATTAAATCTTGTATAATTATAAAAATTAATTATTTAATTTTATTATAGTAAAAAATAAACGAGTCCTAAAAAAACTAACATATAAATTAATAAAACTAACATATACAATATTAAACTAACATATAAATAATAAACTAATATTTAAAATAACAGACATGTTGAGTGATAAATCGGAAAAAGTTTCTCATCATGAACACAAGAATTCAGGATACCTCGGTGCTACTGGGCCTCAATATCGATCCCAGAACACATATGTAAATATTTAATAATTAAATTTTGTATAATTATGAAAATTAATTATTTAATTTTATTATACTAAAAAATAAGTGAGTCATAAACAAAAATATAAAATAATAAAACTAACATATAGATTAATAAAACTAACATATACAATATTAAACTAACATATAAATAATAAACTAACATTTAAAGTAACAGACATGTTGAGAGATAAATCGAGATAATTTTCTCATCATAAACACATGAATTCAGGATATCTTGGTGCTACTGGGTCTCAAATATCGAGCATGTAAATCATATGTGAATATTTAATAATTAAATGTTGTATAATTATAAAAATTAATTATTTAATTTACAAGCAAACATATAAAATAATAAAACTAACATGTAAAATAATAAACTAACATATTAAAGTAAAATAATGTAACTAGTATTTGTTTAATTTACAGTAGACGACATGGAGGTTCCGCCTTGCATCCGGACCTGCCGGCCTGGATCTATTGTCGTTACAGGGCGATCATAGGTCGTCCCACATATGGGAGGGACATTTATTGGCCCAGACTTTCGCCGCCAGAAGAGTAGACGATATGTGGGGCTTTCTCAAGGATCACGTTCTCCATCCCTATATAGTTAGACGCCTCCAGGATACAGGCTTTTATAGGATTGTGGAGATCGGTCGGCTGCAGCTGGATTGGTCATTGATCACGGCCCTGATAGAGCAGTGGCGACCGGAGATGCACACATTCCATTTGCCCATTGGCGAGGCCACTATCACACTACAAGACGTGGAGGTCATGTACGGGTTGCCCGTTGATGGACACCCTTATGCTCTGTCGCTTGCCATGAGAGAGTATACATGTTTGCAGTACCTGGACATGCTGCAGCGGCTCACTAGTTTCCATCCACCGGAGGAGACTGCACTGGTTGGAGCCAGTCGTTTGCAGTTGACGACTGTCCGGTAGCATTTGGAGGCATTGCAACCTGACATCACAGACGATACACCGTAGCTTCATATTTACCGGTACACGAGGTTGCAATTGCTTCTTATGTTTGGAGGGGTTTTGTTCCCGAACACTTCGATGAACCTAGTCAGCTTGAGATTTCTTCATCATCTTGAGCGGCTAGATGAATTACCCCAGTACAATTGGGGTATTGTTGTTCTCAGCTATTTGTACAGGCAGATATGCCGGGCGAGCATGGGCACCCAACATGACGTTGCTGTATTTTTGCTGCTGGTACAGGTGAAAACTTATTCGAATACACTATTTATAACATATCCAGTAAAAATATAACTTAAATTTTACGTCCACTTTATATATTAGGTTTGGTCCTGGGAGCGGTTCCTGTAGTTGCATCCACCTCTACAACCATTAGCTCTGGGTGCACCACCTTCGTTTCTCCCTCTAGCTAGGAGATGGGTTGATAGCAGGGATATAGATGAGAGTACTAGGCTCGACATAATCTCCCCTTGTGCAGGGATTTGTTGGATTTGCTGGAGGGCACACTGGTAAATGTATACCTAAGTTTACTTGGCCTGGCTTCATATTTATCACGCCCAACTATGCCTTATAAAAAGGACTAAGCAGTCGTTGCAAATATAATCTGGTCTAAGAGACCGGAGTCGAATCCCACAGATAACTAAGGTTTCGCCATAATTGTTCAAAATCGTTAAGAATACAAGCTCGAATAAATTTCTAAGTTATAAAGATTAAGATTCTTATATCTAACTAATTAACTAAGAAACTAAATCAATAAATTAACAACTAAAGATACTAAGGGTTAGAGATTAAATTTAGGAGGTCTAGAGTTATGATTTTCCCAAATGTTGGAATCTTTCCCGCTATGTTCCCTACAATTTCGCGTGTGTATTCTCTACTGATCGTGATCACTTTAGGTGCTATAATTCTCTTTCGAGAAACTACAATAATTTACTAGAAATATTCTCTCGAACTACGCTAGTTGGCTTATCTAACCGCTCAATATGACCACGTCAAGGCTTTGTTATTTCTAAACCTACCTTTAAACCCCCTGTATTGATTTCTCACATACATTAGGAGTGACGTTATTCAATAAGCACCTAAATAGATATCCTTTCTCAAGCAACACATAATAAATAGGCTCAGTCAATCGATGGTCATTCAATCAACTGAAATAAGCACGTAGTTGAATAAATAGACAAATTCTAAGGTTAAATTATATTAAAACATAACAAGAATTCATCCTCCAAGAGGTTCCATCAAAACCCTAGATAAAAAATTAGCTATTCATAATAGTATGCATAACTACAATACGAGAATTCATAACCAATAATAGAAATAAGAAGAAGGAAGTGAAAAACTTGTAGAAGAATTCCCCGCCTTGCTCCTATTGTGTCTCTGCCTCTTTAGGTCCAAAGTGTGTCTAAAGTCCTCAAAATACTGTTTTTCATGTATATATACCAATTAGGGTCGGGCCCAAATAATTATATCTTCTAATACGCAAAAAATGAGACATTTCTGGATAGGAAGTGCGCGGTCGCGCATCAACCGCGCACTTTAGCCAGTATTCTGCCCCATTTGCACGGTCAGTGCGCGGGTGTGCACTTTCCGCAAACTTTTAACCCTTTTATGTTTGGAATTTGGTAAAACATAAAACATGAAAATTGTAGCCATTTGAATTATATTTCCAACCATATATTGTGGAGTCCAATTGAAGTTTTGAGATAAAAGTTATGTGCATGTTACTAGACAGTGCGCAATATACCTACTCGATTCTTTGTTTGTTCTTAACTATCATACGTTGATCCCCGAACACGATCCCGTCTTAATTCCCTGGGCTTTTACTCAGACTTCAAACCTCCAAATCACTTAAATTCATTCCATAACATCTACATAGCTCGGAATCACTTCTACAAGGCATAGAACACACAATTAGTGCAAAACACTAGCAATTAAAGCTCAAACTCAATTAAAGTGCAGTAAATTAGAGTGTAATAAGCGACTAGAATACATAATTATAGCCTATCATTAACACCCCACACTTAAACCATTTCTCGTCCTCGAGTAATCAAACTACACTTTATATAGATACGACTTTTTTAAACAATTCTCCTAACTCATCACACCAAGAATACTTAAAATAGACTAAGCATAAAAGCGTAATATCTTCACCTCAAGATCTGACTTACAAGTATCACGCATTATTCATAACTCACCCACTTACTCTAACATAGAGTTAACTGATATTATCTTTCCTTCATGAATCAAGTGCCTCACACAACAAAAGAGAGTAGTTCCACACAATAAAATTTAAGAATACTTAGGAACTCAAGATAAAAAGAATTCATTCACTCTCAGAAATAACATTCATATGCCACAAAGGATGCACCATAGGCTTGCCCGTAGTGTATTACTCTACTAATCGAGCTCATTCAGCCTAAAATCAAGTAAGACTTTATTTGATTGTAATGTAGGTTGCGGGACGAGTATGATACATTTAGATATAAGAGTGACTACACCTCCCTAAGAACTTTAATACATATACTTTAACATTCAAACCACATACTTATGTCAAACCAAACTCCACCTTCACATCAATGTATATTACCCAATACTTATTTAAGCACAATTACATCAAGAGTCACCACTTATCAAGGAATATTTTTTTTCACAACAATACAACTATTTTTTTTTTTTTTTTTTTTTTTTTTTTTAAAAATTCAAGTGGCTCTTACTTTTTCAATATGGTGCACCTTTCTCCTTATTTCATTAGTTCCACTCAAAAGCCAAACTAACCACCCCACACTTTAACTTTTACATAGTTCATAACAATTCAAGTGATCATGAGAGGTTAGAAAGTTCAAATAGATGGTTAATTCAAACGAATGAGTAAGGCTTGTAATGTTATTGCCAAATAAATAAGATTACATGCTCAAAGGGGTTAACTACGATATATAACAATTAAGCAGGTAAGATATATATATATATATATATGGCTCAACAAAGAAACACCTATATCACTTTTAAGACTGAACAAAACTACTATTTCGTTTTGCAAACACACGGGGCAAGTTCTAGACATCAAATGCAATGCACAAAATGACACACAAACCTCACACACACATGGCACCTAACTCAATCAGGATTGGTTTCATCAAGACACTCTAGTCAAAGCAGTTAAGCAAAGTTAAGCTTATAGAAGAGTCAAAAAATGAGCCTAAGCGTCACAACCAAAGTTCTCGCTATTCTCAAGTCATAACAAAGTTAAGATATATTGCTTCAATTCAGAACACAACACAATGGCTCCTATTCCTAAAAATAAAACTATCTACACCCGGTTCAAACAAAATTATTGGAAAAGAACCGCGACACAAAGAAAAATCAAGGGGTAATTGCTACACTACCTAACGAAAGAAAATCTTTTTTCTTTTGTCTTTTTCCTTTTGACTTAAATCCCTCGAGAAAATTGTCTAATAGATCCATCGTCGGGAAAAGTTCAATATTTTCTATTTTTGAAAAAATTATTATTCAATTAAACTAACACAACTAAAATAGCATTGAAAGTCACCCAAACAATCTCCTCATCCCACACTCAAAATTATCCATTGTTCCCAATGCACGCCCATAAATACAAGAGGGTAAAAGAAACTCCTTGGTAGGCCAAAGACCAAAGCACTAGCAGCTCACGGGTTACTCAGACTTCTACCAGGCCTGATCCTTCGCGTGGGTACCTCACACTTAGTTCCAACCATCTGGTTTGTTGTTGCATCCTTCCAATGACTTTGATTTCCATGCTCCTAAAAAAATCAAAAATCGACACTACAAGAATAATACAATAATAAAAAAATAAATAATAATAATAATAAAAAGTAAAGCTGGGTTGCCTCCCAACAAGCGCTTGATTTAATGTCGCGTCACGACATGAACTACTTTGCCTCTACATCGAGCTTATGAATTCAACCCTACGTTTTGATTCATGCTTATGATTATGCTGCTGGGGTGGTGGAACGAATCTAACTGGCCCAAGGAGACTATGTAGTATTCTGCACTTCTTGGCCTTTAGATGAGGTGTGTAATTTTGACTTTCTAGCAAGAAGAATTCCAGAATGTAGGCACCTTGTTCCTCATTCCTTGACTCCTCAAGTGGCTCGGATGACTATATTTCTATATCATCATCCAAACACAATGTGGAAAAGTGCTTGGAGCGTGGACCAATGCGCTCAATTACATGAACATTGGGACTGTCTACTTCCTCAACACCCATGACACAAGAGTCAGCTAAATATGTATCATCAATGGGTTGATTCTACTATCTCTTCTACAACATCGACATCCTCAAAATCTAGTTCGATTAATTGTTGGAGTTCTACTCTGACCTCCTCTGTTAGCAGCTCAATTTCTGCATCTAATACATGCTCCTTTTGTCTACTATCCACAAAATTGACTTGCTGAGCATTAAAAGCTTCAACCACTTGACTCACTTGAGCCTCCAAGTTGCGAATAGTTGCCTCTTGCCTTTCTACATGCAGTTGTTTCTCATTATTTTATTCCAGAAGGCACTTTAACATATCTTCCCTAGGTTCATTGTTCCTATTTACTTCACCAGAAAAAGTAGAACCATCATAGCAAGATATTAGGGGAGGATAAGAAATATACGCACAACCATGAAAGTGACCATCTTGAACACCACATATATCACACACATTCCACACATAAGATTGAGTTGATGCACATAACTCGCTCTCGAAAATATTTTGATAATTTTACAATGGGTAGTTTCCTCTACAATATGCATAACGAGGATCAAAAATAGAATTACCAATATCAAAACTCTCATAATTCCAAGATTACATGTCTCTCAAGTCAAAAATAAAAATTTAAAACAATAATCAGATACAAGAAAACAAAAATAAAAGTTCAAACTTGCAAACTAGAAATATGTACACCTACAGCTACACCGTTAGTTCCCCGACAATGGCGCCAAAATTTGATCACGCCCAACTATGCCTTATAAAAAGGACTAAGCGGCCGCTACAAATATAATCCGGTCTAAGAGTTCGGAGTCGAATCCCACAGAGAACTAAGGTTTCGCCATAATTGTTCAAAATCGCTAAGAATACAAGCTCAAATAAATTTCTAAGTTATAAAGATTAAGATTCTTATATCTAACTAATTAACGAAGAAACTAAATCAGTAAATTAACAACTAAAGATACTAAGGGTTGGAGATTAAATTTAGGAGGTCTAGAGTTATGATTTCCCTAAATGTTGGAATACTTCCCGCTATGTTCCCTACAATTTCGACTATGTATTCTATACTGATCGTGAACATTAAGTGCCGTAATTCTCTTTCGAGAAACTACAATAATTTATTAGACATATTCTCTCGAACTATGTTCGTTGGCTTTATCTAACCGCTCATTATGTCCACGTCAAGACTTTGTTATTTCTAAACATATCTTTAAACCCGCTGTATTGATTTCTCACATACGTTAGGAGTGACGTTGTTCAAAAATAACCTAAATATGTATTCTTTCTCAAGCAACACATAATATATAGGCACAGTCAATCGATGGCCATTCAATCAACTGAAATAAGCACGTAGTTGAACAAATAGACAAATTCAAAGGTTAAATTATATTAAAACATAACAAGGATTCATCCTCCAAGAGGTTCCATCAAAACTCTAGATAATAAATTATATATTCATAATAGTATGCATAACTAAAATACTAGAATTCATAGCCAATAATGGAAATAGGAAGAAGGAAGTGAAAAACTCATAGAAGAATTCCCCGTCTTGCTCCTATTGTGTCTCTGCCTCCTTAGGTCCAAAGTGTGTCTAAAGCCCTCAAAATATCATTTTTTCATATATATATATACCAAGTAGGGTCGGGACCAAATAATTATACCTTCTCCTACGCAAAAAATGACACATTTCCCGGACAGGACGTGCGCGGCCGCGCATCGACCGCGCACTTTAGCCAGTATTCTGCCCCATTTGCGCGGTCAGTGCGCAACCTCGCACTTGCCGCGCAATTTTCACCCTGTTATGTTTGGAATTTGGAAATACGTAAAACATAAAAGTTGTAGCCCTTTGAATTATATTTCCAACCATATATTTTGGAATCTAAATGGATTTCTGAGATAAAAGGTATGTGTATTTTACTAGACAGTGCATAATATGCCTACTCGATTCTTCGTTCGTTCTTAACTATCATCCGTTGATCCCCGAACACGATCCACGCTTAATTACTTATTCTTTTACTCATACTTCAAAGATCCAAATCACTTTAACTCATTCCATAACATCTACATAGCTCGGAATCACTCCTACAAGGCATAAACACAAAATTAGTGCAAAACACTAGTGATTAAAGCTCAAACTCAATTAAAGTGCAGTAAATTAGAGTGTAATAAGCGACTAGAATACGTAATTATAGCCTATAATCAGTTTTGTATATTCACATTTTCTGTTGTTACTTAACAGTTCATTTGGTGGCCATACAACGACGAGTTGATAGCTGGCTTGCCCGATTATTGCTCGGCCAGCCGACTTATGTGGAGCTCTTCCGTCCGTTGATGTGCCTTGATATTGTGGAGCATCATGACACCGTACGAGTACTTCGCCAGTTTGGCCGGCCACAACTTGTATCACCACCGCCCGCCTGGCATACCACACATTACCAGCGGGATGATCGTTCGAGGGTGGACCAGACATATATGACATGGCTAGAGGCGCAAATCGATACTTGGGACCATCGACTTGACCTGATCCCCCCTCCTTCACCGTGTCAGATGGATACTGAGCATGATTATATAGGATGATACCGCAACGTTACCCGACTTTTCATCGGGAATCCCATTTATCGGGCTAGCGGTCGGTACGTTCCACACGCCGGGAGGAACGAGGCACTGTTATGTTATTTGGTATACTTATTTATAACTTTAATCTAGCGTTTCGTAATTAATATTTTACATGTTGTGCAGGGTATTGGCCTACATTTGTTCCACCAATTGGGACTACAGATGCAGCGGCATACCAGCGAGGGAGCAGCCACTTTGCATGAGTATGGCCGACATGTTACAGATCTAGCTGCCCGAACATTGCAGCAAGCCCGAGATGGTGAGCGGTTAGGACACGAGCCTGATTATCTGGCGCCAGAGCAGTACCATCGTGGGGCACCAGTGGAGTCAGAGTGTGGTCGACGTGGCAGGCTTGCCCCATGAGGTAGGGGTGTCCCACGAGGTCGTGGGGGTCGATAAGGAGGTGGTCCCCAGCAAGGGGGCGTTGAGGCACCTGTTGAGGATGTTGGAGTTGATCAGCCGGGTGACCTCCATGAGCCAGACTACCCTCACAGCAGTATCCCGTCATTCAGCCTTCAGCTTCATCTCACTCCATGGACTTCGCAGGTGACCCCGTCAGATCCATTGTTGATCACAGGCACGGGCATTACGCCAGAGGATTGGGATCAGTATTTTCCTGATCCTCCAGTACATCGACCGTTGCTGATGATCGGCCGACACGAGATGTGGTTAGTGGGCGCCGATTGAATTATGGCTCATCATCGAGGGATGCTGGGTCTTTCACAGGCGCATGTATGTTTGTATTACTATTAAATTTAAATTTATTTTTATCTCATTGATTAGCCATAAATATCGTTTTGTTTTTTTATTAAGGCTTCATCCTCGCCTTTCACGGAGGCCACTTTGTGAGATACTGACCTGGATGTGACGGATGATTATATTCAGGAGCCTGACGAGACCATGGTAAGACAATTTAAATTTTTATGACTTAACACGTACATTACAAATATATATTTTCATATACTGAAATATCTTATTATTCTGTAGGTTACTGCTGGACAGACGACCCCTTCTACCGAGTCTGCAGCCCTACTGACGATCATGCTGCAACGCATCCTCCGATAAAGAGGCGACGTGATGAGGATGATCCTGATAGAGTAGCCGGCCGGGATGGGATGCGCCTCAAGCCAATGACTGTATTGAAGCACACAGAATGTGGGACACATTGATTTCTTTTGTATTTTATGTACACATGACATTCAGTAAATAATAGCAATAGTTTTTATTGTTTACATTATATGCGCATTATGTTTTTATTTCTCCGGTTCTTCGTTATATTAATACTACAACACAAACAAAAATATAGCAACTTAACATAATTTAAATTCAGTACAACTAATGAAAATACATGACACCGAAAACATAAAGATAAAATACTATACTCAACACATATATGTGTTTGTTTAGTCACTACCGCCTATTATTCTCTGCTCCAACCACTTAAATTCTCTTCCATTTTATTTTTTTCTTCTTCTGTTTTTTATAGCTTCTCCTGCAATGCCGCAATTTTTCGTTGCATTTCAGACTCACGGCATTGGTGTTCACCGTTCATATTCCAAACATACTGAAAACATGATTTGTAGTATTTTTGGTTAATGGGTTCATCATACCATTCCTCAAACAGACAATAATTTCCGTCATTGCCTCCAAACCTGTATAGACACATCCAATATCTGCGCCAAACATTACCATCGGACCAACATGCCTTCATAATCACACGTTTGCCACAATAGCACCTTGGTTGGTCATTGCATCCAGACATTTGTTAATGCAAGAAAAATGAAAAATTAATATAGAAAGTTTTGCTATTTGTTTTGGTTAAGCGCATACGATAACTATAATGCTCTAGTTATTTATAGGCAAAACAACACACATAACGTAATATTTAACCGCGCTATGCTTCGCACGTTAAAGATTCTTTCGGGTACAATACAACTTTCCCAGAAGATAGCTTTTGCAGGCGGACAGTTTTTCGAGTCGACAAGAAAATGTAGTATTTAACCGCGCTATGCTTCACGTGTTAAAGATTATTTCAGGTACAATACAACTTTTCCAGAAGATAGCTTTTGCAGATGGGAAACTTTTCAGGTCGACAAGACAACACACATAACGTAGTATTTAACTGCACTATGCTTCGCGTGTTAAATATTCTTTCGGGTACAATACAACTTTTTCAGAAGATAGCTTTTGCAGGCGGACAACTTTTTCAGGTCGACAAAACAATTGTTTTAAAAAAAAAAGGGTTTATGTTAGATTGTTTATCTGTATGATTATGTTAAATATCAATATGATTTAACAGCAATGGAAACATAATTTTATTTCATACATTCTGCAAGATAAACAAGTACATACACAACTATAACCACATTACGGAAACAAAACACTACGTGTATCCTTGATAGTTGGGCACATTAGATGAACTTCCACCAGGAGCTGGATTACCACCACCAACCAAACCAGCTGAAGGACATTTACGAAGGTCATGTCCTGTTTGCAAGCATATGCCAGATTTGCGCGCATAAACGGTATCACCAACATCCATTTGGTTCCGTATACGCGTTCTTTTTTGCACTTGTCGCTGACGTAAAAACTCCTTGTTAAACACTATTTTAAATGGTTCTGACGGCCAATAATACTCAGCACTCACTGGCTGGAACTTCCCACTATAGGTGTTTAAGTATGCATCAACATTATAATCTTATCAATGTAGTTTGTTGGCCCTAAACCTATATGTTGAAAGCACTTGATGGCATGTGAGCACTGCATGTGGTAGATGGACCATTTCCCACGGGAGCATAACCTTCTGGATTCATTTATGGTGTGTATATTATTCCCTTGGTTTTGATGGATAGTGATGCGAACTTCAAAAATATTTCGCTCGTGGCAATACTGTAAATATGAATGCCAATGTACTCACCGCCTGTATTTATCAAATCTTTTAATTGGTATTGGCATAAATTCAACACCATTTCCATCAATGATGATGCACCTCTAGCCCTATCAACAAACCTCTCTGTCATCTGCTTGAATGACATCCGTACCATGGCAGTGACAGGCACTCTGACACATTTGTAGTCAGAATTCCCCATCTTCTACCACCATCCACATACAAAGTCCATTTGTCAGGCTGATGTCACATCAACCAATGATAGGCTCTCTCGTCTTTCTGCCTAATAGATTCCATGTGCCTCCTGAATTTACACTCTTGGTGTTCTGTTGCAGCCATCCACATTAAATCAAGCAAATCTTTGTTGGGATGTACCTTCTGAAAATTGGCCTTCAGGTGCCTCACACAGTAACAGTGGTAGGCATACAGTTCTTTCCATGCAGGAAAATTCTCTACAGAACTTATAATACCACCATGACGATCAGATATTAGACAAATACTTGAATGCTGTTTGACAATGTGCTCTTTCAAGTGGTTCAAAAAGAATGTCCACGTCTCTTGGCTTTCATTAGCACAAATAGCAAAAGCTAAGGGAAATATACTTCCATTAGCATCTACTGCAACAACGATCAATAACTTAATATCATACTTTCCATAGACATGAGTGTTGTCTGTGGATATTACCGACCGACAATGCACAAAACCATCAATTGCTGATTTAAATGCCCAGAACACATATTTGAATATATGTTCTGGTATTCCCAGACTCCGTTCAAGCTTCCATTCAACAACAATCTCATGGTTAAAGTGTTGCAATGCGGCCATGTACCTAGGTAGAGATGCAAATGACTTATCCCAGTTAGGGGTGTTCCTAAAAATTCGAAAAGCCGTGTTAGAACTGATTTTAATGATAAAAATAATATATGTGTTTTTATGTGTAGTCACTCTTGAAGCGCGCTCAATGAAGGGACAAATAAAATCAATGATTGCATCCAGGATTGAAGAAATCAATGAAGAATGATGGAATAGATTGAGACTAGATTGAAGGAATCAATCAATCAAAGATATCTAGGATCCGGAAGCAAATCAATCATGTGGATAAATCTAAAAAGACCAAGATTCAAGGAAGATATCCGACGCCAATAAAGGAAGTCTCCAGCATCTCTCATCGCCATAGCGGTTGCGGAATATCCTTATTCTTGGAAACAATTAATCTCTTTACAAGGATCACATCTCTTGGGTTGGCAAATCTCTTCAGAAATCAAGCCCTCTCCAAAGTATTTAAACTCGTTTTTGTACCTTAGAACATATACTTTGATCGAACCAATTACCCTCTGTTTGTTCTACTACATACAAACAGTGTAGCTCCTCTAGATCTGTTGTGTAACAAGTTAGAGAAGAAAGAGAGAAAACCACTGGTGAGACATTGTATCAAAGAGAAAAGAGTGTCAGTGAAATTGAGTCGTTGGTGTAAACTACACCACAATTATACTCAAGAATTACATTCACTGAAAGAGAACACCCTTGCAACGCAAGGGGACTGGACTAGGATTCACATTGAATCTGAACCAGTATAAAATTCCGGTGTCTTTAATTCCTGCAACTTACTTCTGTTTTCATATTCTGTTGATTTACTATCTCGCTATCATAACTAGTCGACTACTTGCAATACTAGTCAACTTATAAAGAATAAGTATAAAAATAGTCAATTGACACCCCTCTTGCATTTTCAAACCGAACCAAACCGAAAGACGAACCAAACCGACCAAAAAAATCGATACTTTTTAGGTTTGGTTTGGTTTTGGTTTTGAATTTTAAAAACCGATCAAATTTAGTTTGGTTTTAGTTTTAATAAAAAAATAACCGAAAAAAACTCGAACCAAACCGACTATAGAAGTAGCTATTTAAATTTATTATTACACCTATATATATGTACATTTTTATATAATGTTTCTAAAATGTTATAGTACATATTAATCGTTTGTATTTTAAGTCTAGTTCTTTGCTATTATAATAATCTAATTATTTTCCTTTACATTCTAGTTTGATTGGTAGTTTTCTTTTACTAAGGACAAGAATTATTTTATGTTAAAATAATCGATTTTTAATTGAGTACTTAAATTATTCATCACTATTTTATTCAATTATCATCAATATATCAGGGTAAATGATAGATTTCTCAAAGAGCAATTGGTTTGATAGTGTTACGTTGAAAATGTAGTCGCCGAAATATATGTTTGGTAGTGTATGTCTCATATTTAAGAAAAAAATGATAAACAACCGAAAAAACCGATAAAAACCGACATAAACCGAATCGCTAAAAAACTAAATTAATTGATTTGGTTTGGTTCCAACATTTTAAAAATCGACTTACTTGATTTGATTTTTTTTTATAGAGAAAAACCGTTCCAAACTGAACCATGAACACCCCTAATCCCAGCTACCATAAACAATTTCAAATGCACGTTTGCGCCCGAGAAATGCCTTTCTTTTGGTAATGGTGTAGCCATATTCATGGTGGACGGATGTAATACACTATTTGATCTTGTACCTTATGGACGCTTCAATGTGTGGAATCAAGACAAGAGAAATCAAGTCAACATTCAAGTTGAAGTGATTCCCACTGAATGTGTCTATTTCATAATTGTGGGTGCCAATGTATTTTCCCACTTTCCACATGTTTGTTTTCTTCTTGTTCGCACGCAGCATCCAATTAGAACCTGTAAACCATCTACGACAAACAACTTTGTATACATCCGGAGATGACTCCCATACCTTCATCGCACGATACTCTTTTACGATGTACATTTTCACTGGCCTACTTAGGCGCGCTTTATCAGGAAAAATCGTGCCCTTTGACAGAACCGTTGGTCTAGACTCATTCCACATTGTTGTCCGAATTTTGTTAGTATCCCTTGTGAGGGCATCCACATCCGACATACTTGGAAAATGATCAAGGAAAGGAATATCCCTTGAATGAAACGACACGTGAGACTCGTACACTCTTGGTCTAAGGGGGGTGGAGCATGCTCCCTCATCAAATTAGGTCCATCATTCTCTTCCTCCTCCTCATCATCCTCATCAGGGAAGGGCGTGTTATTTTCGGACTCGTCGGCATTATTGTCATAATCACTATTCTCTTCCTGACTTTGTGCATCTGCCAGATCCCAATTAAATATGTCGTCTTCGGAAAATTGAGTAAGGACATGACCTTTAAGTTTCTCGTTTTCACTGCACAACCAACAAAATAATGAGCTACTCAAATTGATCCAAACTTTACATATAGCTATAGCACTTCAATTACAAATTGTAATGTGTTGACTTTCCATGATGTACATTATCCTGTTGGTGATGACTCCCGGATAGACCACCATGATCCAACACACCAGAACTATGCATATTCCAATTAGTCGTTGGTTCATAACGTGTAAAATTCATATATGATTGGTACCCCCTGTGAAATATATGAATGTTAATACAAATTCAATACAACAAAAATAAACATCATAACACAAAGTAAAGTTGAAGCTTACCACTCGTCTTGTGGATTATGTAAAGTAGGAGAGAAATTATTTCCTCGCTCCTCATTCGCCCGTGGAGATAAGTTTAGATCAGGCCAAACTCTTTTAGCTGGAACCTATTTGGCTAAAACTGCTCCAAAATAACCACCCCATGATTGAGGGATATCCCTGCTTTGCACAACCTCATTATTGCGAACGTCTTCAACCTTGGCGTACATTTTCAACATTTTTATCACAAAAAATTCCCGGTATTTATCCGGAGTCCTCAAAATATCTCTCAGAGTTTCATCATCCTTGATGTTAAACTCAATATAACAAGCAACCCCTTGCGGAGTGACAGAATACAGATATCTTCCGGTTACTTTAAGGTTCACCGAACGTTTGCTCACACTTATTTTTTCTTACATATCAACGATACCAATCTATCGTACTCCATTGTAAGTGGCAACTTAACATGACAGTGTGGGGATAAACTATAACTTACTGAGTTATTCGCTATTATAACCTCACACCCCCAATATAATGAAACCCTAATTCTTCGCTCTTCAGACATTATCACAAAATGCAAAACAACTTAACAAAGAAAAATTTCACAAGACTTTAGAATACTTCTGAATGAATTATTACAAAATCCTTAACGTCTTTAAATAAGGCAATGCCCAATCCGGGGTCGAATTTTTTGAGGTATAGCGCCTTTATTTAAGGCGCTATACTCATTTGAATTATTATTATGTTAGTTAAGCGCAGAAAAGTTATTGGTGGGCCCACAAAATATGTATAGTGTCGTTTATTAAGGCGCTATACCTCATGTCTTTTCAAATTCAGGTATAGCACGTAATAAACGACGCTATATGTATAACGCATTCGGGTTATACATATTTTAATCACTATCTATTTTTTCCACACATTTGGGTTGTTTGAGTCCAAAAGAACCACATTTTGGTTCCGGGCACATATCTGCTCACACTTGGCTGAATTTTGCAGCCAAATGATCTCGATGGAAAAAGAGCACATTAGAAGGCCATAGGCCAGAATGTGAAATATACACGCATATGAAGTTAAGGGGTCATTTGGTAGGAGGTATAAGAAAAAATAATGCAAGCATTAGCTCTACGCATTACTAATATCTTGTTTGGTATATTTTTTCAACTTGTGTATAAATAATACTTGTATTAGTTATACATCATACTTGACATTATTCTATGTATTACTGACCTTAAAGCTAGAGCATATGCAGGGCATTTTTGTAAACAACTATTTTTCTTAAAAATTATACAGTGCATTATAATTTTAATACACCACACCAAACAGTAGATAAGAAATAATATCTGCATAACTAATGTTTACATTACTAACCAATACGTTACTAATACACCTTATTCCGCACTATTCTTATACACCCTACCAAACATACACCCTACCAAACGACCCCTAAGTGAAAACACTCATCGACCATTTTGACAATTGGAGCATTGTAAACCATCACACATGTATTGACAATTAGAGTTGTATAAATGACAAAAAGTTTATATTTTTCAGTTTGATACAAGTAACAATACATCAAGAATCTATAAGGATATTCTGGTTGTTGTTCACTTCATCTTAGAAATCTGTCTTTTAAATACAAGTCATAATATGATACAGTACACCCTGATGTCTAGCAAATTTGCTTTCCGTCTACCGTGCAGCTTGTATCCACAATATAATCCATCATAAGCTTTTTATTAGAATCATCCACCATCTGCAAAATCCGTAGATACAACTAAGACACAGAACACAAGTGGCAGAGGAGTTTATTGACGAGGTAAAGCAATAAACTTTTTTTAAATACTGTAATGATAGTGTGAAATCTTTTTTTTACCATAATCTTTTACCTTTGATGCTAAGCGCTTCAAGTTATCCCATTCAAAATCTTCCTTACAGTATGCTGATCGAACCTTTAAGAAGATATATATATGTAGCTCAGTTTAATGTCATAAATTGATAGGGAGGAAAAAGAGGCTAGAGAGAGTAAGCCAACCTCTAAGATGCGCAAAGCTGGAAGAAGGAGCCACAAAGTTCCCACAGATTCCAGTGAAACATTTAAACAAAAGAAAGGTTAGGACTTTGACACATTGTATATTATTTGGTAAGAGAAATTACTCAGTTGATAAAGTCTGGTATTCTTTAATTGCAGAAACAGACTTGGAGAAGAATTGTGGCTTAAATAGTTGCAAATAAATTTGGAAATTGTTGATGTACCTAGATTTTTATGTCTTGGGGATTCCCTCATCAAATCTGCGCAAAACTTATCACCATCACTCAATGGATTTCTATCCAGAAACTCCCTCAGCTCCTCATACGCCTCAGGATTGTAGCTCTGCCATGTGAAATGTTGGTTAATGACTAGTTTTAAGGGGATTTAACTTATAGGCAGTGTAGATTTTTTGCATTTTAATAGGAAATCTCTCTCCCATATTTTATGAATAAAATATTTGTTTTGTATTGTTGGGCGCATAGAAGTGAAACTCTAAAAAGAAAAACCTATGCTTCATATTTGTTCTAATATATCCTTTTATCTATATGTAGACATACCGAGAAATGCTTATGAGATGCATTGTTCTTCAACTATTCGCTAAGTAGGAGATAATGAACCTGAAGCTGTGCAGCAACAATTTTAACAGCAATATAGTTGAAAAAGTCGTGTAGATGTTTGGCTGCAGTGGATTCTGGTGATGTCCCAAATCCTGCATAAGTCAACATAAATCTTATCAAATTTGTGATGGTAAAAAGGTAGCAAGCAGTAAATGAAGGTGTAAACAAGCAAATCGGAACACTACAGTTATTGAACAAATGCTTAAATCTGAAAATCGCAACACAAGAAAAGCCAACTATATATTACACACCAGGGACATACATCTTGTGACACTGGAGACGGTTAGGTTGGGATGTTCTCTGCATCCATGGCCATGGCTTGAATGGGTAAGCTCTGGTTTCTGTTTGAAGTCTTGAGGGAAATAAGGACAGCTGCGAAAATATGGTTGCTGTTGAGTACTCCATTGACACCACTTGTGCTAGATTGTTTGTTTGCTATGTGAAGAGTATTGAAGGCGTTGGGTAAGTTAATTTTCAAATGCCTGTGGTCCTAATGAAGAAAATCTTAGGAAAACGAAAATAAAAGGAAAAAAGAAAGAAAGAAATATCTCTGGTCCATTGCATAAATATCTCTGTCCATAAAGGAAAACAGCCCTTACTATACTTTTTGGCGATGCCACAAATTTACTCAAGAGTGTTCAAACTTAAAAAAAATAAAAAAAATTCTCTAAGAAAAAGTATTTAATATTTTATTTATATACACAGCGTAATTTTCCGGCGAACATATAACCTCGCCCATGCTTGGGAAGATGAAATATGGATCCCACCCTATCCAATGCACATAAGTCGCATTGCCATGTTGATAAACTAGAACCAAGTGAGAAGAGGTCTTATGACTTTAAATCAACGTTATCAACTAGATCGATTTTTTGGCATGTTTGTCCAAGGGGAACAAATAATTTTTTTTTTCCTATAATGTGTTTATACTAATTCAATAAGTACATGATACATATCTTTACAAATATAATTATAACTAAATATAGTTAATTGACATTTACACCTTAATTAATCACTTAATCATGATAAAATAATACGATCTTATTTAAATACAATATAAGTAAGTTTTTACCGAACTACTACACAATGAAAGTTTCTAGTATGGTGATTAATGTAGCTCGAAAGTTATCTTAAGTTGTAGGTTTGATTCCCAGTTCAAACACTTTATTTGACCTTTTTAAAATTTCTATATTAGAATTCTTTATTCACCAATGACGACACGGCAACCGAATCCCCCGAGGAAAAAAACATAAACATCGCCTGATATATCATAAAGCTAATAAATTTTGTTTGACATTAGAAACCAACATTGATGTTCAATAGAAAAATTTATCAGCGTGTTTTCATGGACTGCACGCTAGAAGAACGCCAGTATTTGTACAATTGTACTAAATGATTTTTAGTTTGAACAGAGCTAGTATTACTTTGGTATGCATGGTTGTACCCCAATGAAGCAAGCAGATAAATATAGAGGTGTATATAGGTCGGGTTGATTTGAGTTTTTTAATTATTAAACCAGACTAATGGGTGTCGGATTTTTAAATTTATAAACCAAACCAACCCAAACCAACAAACTCGGGTTGTTCAATCTCGGGTTTACTCGGGGTTTTTTTTTGGGTTTTCGGGTTTTTCTGGTAAAGTCTTCATAGCATAAAAGATGTAACTTGTGCTCCAAATATTTCTTAATTCCTAGTAAAATACAACTATATAATGTATTTTTCAAGAAAATAATACAATAATATAAGATAAGTCATAGCATTATACTAAAATATTCAATAACAAATATAAAATAGCAAAATTACATAAAATAAATATTACTGATTAATAAGCCATAATGAAAATTGACATAACCTAAAAATACTATATAGGTCATGCTAAAATAAGTATAGCTAATAAGTACTAATATTAATTACATAACTAAGCACTAAAGAAAAAGATAAACTAAGTTATGCATTTTCATTATAAACCAATGTAAAACTAAAATAATTATCCAACACTATCATCATTCCTAATATTGAATTGAATTTCTTTTGTTAGCATCAATATTGATTGAAATTTGTTTGAGTTACTACATTTATGAGCTTTAAAATTTATTTACCATTCAAGAATGTTAAGTCTAAACTCGAAATAATATGTTAAAAGATAAAATTGTGAAAAAGTTTAAGAAATATTTATAAATTACATTACAATAAATATTTAAATGTATAAAATATTTTAAAAAATTATATAAATGTACTATCAGGTTTATTTGGTTTTGGTTTGACTTTTTCTAGTTAAAACCAAACAAAACCAATTATGGTCGGGTTTTATTTTGCAATACCAAACCAAATCAAACCAAACGACATCGGTTTTTTTTTCGATTTGACTCGAATTTGTATGGGTCAAAATCAGATTGAGGATCGAGTCGTGCAAAAAAGGACGTTAAGGGCGACTCGCAAACCATTACGAGTGGTGTGGTCGAGGTCGATCAGTGATCGAATGAACCGAACATCCAAAGACCAGTCGTTGCCGAGGTCGAGTAGTATAGTTAGGAGTAACGACTAGTTTTGTACTGGTATCTTCAGAGGGAATATTCCACCGAATATTCTCTCTGATTGTACTTTAGGGTTCTTTGGGAATATCCCATATAAATGTACGGAAAGATGAGGGAAAAGACATGTAAGATTCTCTATGATAAGAACACTTATAAAAAGATTAGCTCTCACGAAAAATATAAAGAACTACTTTTGAAGAGATTCAACCTTTTGTGTATTATCTATTGTCATTTCCATCAGATCCAAGAAAGTGCACAATATTTTCTCATACTCTTGTAATTCATCATCTTTAGAGAAAAAAATCTTTCACCCTATTATCTTCCTCCTTATTTACATTTATTTCCATTTAATGTTATTTATTACTTGGTATTCTTGCATACTACCGCATCTTGACACATTTGTTGGCAACGTTTTTTCTGTTGTAACACTGTTCATATCATTCGTTCAAGATCTGGAGTTATTAGCTTTAACTATGATTGACTCTTCTCAATAACTGATTAATTAGTTTAACCAAAGATTATCATTTTTTCGAAGTTAAACAATTTGGCGACGTCTGCGGGGACTTCCTAGTCAAAGTTTTAGTTTCTTTCAGATCTTAAAAAAACACAACAACACAAAATCTCGCCTTTTCCCGCGTGCATAGTCTAACATGGCAGGTAATGGAGAGAAAAGAATGAAAGCAGTATCCGGTCTTGCTACCAACCTCCTAAGCACCATCAATCAGGTCACTGGAACAGATGAGGAGAACGTGACGTCAAACGTCTCCCCCAAGCGGAGTGGTTCACCCCTCCCTCATGGCAGCGTCACGACCTCACACGAAAAAGGGGCATCTACGTCTACAACAGAAGAGGCACCACCAGAAGTGAAAAACCTGCTCGAAGCGTGGTTAACAAGCATGCTGAACAATATACTTGACAAACCCATCCAAAGGACGAACAGGGAAGATGCGAGAGTTTGCGTCGTACCAGCGACAGATGAGCAACACAACATTCCTCCTGTAACAGATACTACTCACAACGTTAATGATGCGGGCGGGTAACGACACCCTCACGGCCATCTTGAGAAAGATGGAGGAGATGGAGAACGAGAACAAAATGCTCTGCAGCCAAATGAAAGAGCACCAACAAAGGGTAAACAAAATACCGGGTGTCCCAAAGCTCTTACCAAAACGGGATGCCAGCCGATTCATTGAGCAACCGTACAGTGACGAAGCCGCACCACACGACATACCTAAAACCTTCAAAATGCCGCCATATTTGAAAATATATGATGGTACAACGGATCCTGAGGATCATGTGACCCACTATGTTACTGCAGTGAAAGGCAGCGACCTCGCCAAAGAGCAAATGTCTTCCATAATTCTGAAGGAGTTTGGTAAAACCCTCACCAGGGGAGCACTAACTTGGTACTCACAGTTACCGGCTCACTCTATAGAAACTTTCGAGGAGATGGCAGTAGCAGCTTTCCAAAATTGGCTAAATAGGAGCGGTTCGCGGGCGACCAAAAAATTGCTAAGCCGACTCATGAAATACCCTCAAACACTTGGGACGAGATACAAAACGCCTACTACACCGAGGTACGAGCTGACGAGGACAACCTCAACGGTTGACCTCGGTCCAAATGGAATCAAGGAAAGATCATAGAAACGATAACAGAAGGGACCATGCAGGCCTACACCCCAACCGTGAAAGGCACCATCCAAATGTCAGATCCGCCGTCATACCGTCTCTTCGTCATGGCGATGGCCCATCCAGGCTGAAAACAGGGACTCACTAAAGCAAAAGAGGTATGCCTCCATTAGTATCTGCTCATAATTTATGTGTTTCCCCTTCAGAAATAGTCTACGCCCTGGAGAAGCTCGGCCCAAAAGTGAAGTGGCCGCAGAAGATGAAGTCCGACCCAAACACCAGTAAGTCAAATTCCCTCTGCGAATTCCATCAGCAACGAGGCCACAAAACTGAGGACTGCATCGCCTTGATGCAAGAGGTCGTGAAGATGCTTCACCAGGGATATTTAAAAGAACTGTTGAGCGGCCGAGGAAGGGCAAATTTCGCTCGAGGACGCGAACAACATCAGGTTCCACCAACACCACCCTCCCCAGCTCGTACCATCCAAATGATCACCAAAGGAGGCGAGGGAGCTTCAATCAATGGCGTGAAATTCACGACTACCCATAAGCTGAAACGATCAACCACTCATGAACGATATGACGACCTCGAATAAAGAATCATCTTCGTCAAGTCGGATACATACGGTTTAACCTTTTCTCACTATGATGCTCTTGTTATTACTTTATGCATTTCAGATACTGACGTAAAGAACATTATGGTCGACGACAGAAGCGGTGCGTGCATTATCCACCTTCGAGTTCTCGCACAAATGAGGCTTGAAGATAGGATAGTGCCACGCTAAATCACACTAACGGGTTTTAACAATACAGTTAAGCGGACGTTCGGAGAAATCAAGCTACCCGTTCTGGCGGGTGGTGTCACTTTAGAAACTACATTCCACATTATAGATCAAGATACGGCGTACAATGACATCATAGGTCGACCTTGGATACACTCCATGAGGGCCATCCCCTCCAGCTTATACCAGGTCGTCAAGTTTACCACCCCGTGGGGAGTATTCAGCATCTGTGGTGAGCAACGCATGGCCCAAGCATGGTACTCCATCACCCAAGACTGTACATACACCCAACAATTGAATGACAAAGGTGAAGAGGCATAGCAATTAACGAGGTCGAGGTTAGGTGGTGATAAAAGGAAAGATGTCATCAAGGACCCCGAAATCGTAGAGGATATATGATCAACTCTGGAGGAACTCGACCCCGTGCAACTCGATAAAGATGACCATAACAAAAAGGCCTATATTGGCCACAAGCTCCAAGAACCAGGTGAATTTCATCAATTTTTAGCTAACAATGCAGACTTGTTTGCTTTTTCCCATGCAGATATGCCAGGTATACCAAAGGAGATAGAAACACATAAATTGAATGTCGACCCATTCTACCCCCCAGCACGGCAAGTTAGGAGAAAATTCAATTCCATAATAAATGACGCTGTCAGCGAAGAGGTTGAAAAGTTGCTGGAAAACGGCTCTATCAGAGAGTCGAAATATCCCAAATGGGTCGCTAACGTGGTCATGGTGAAAAAGAAGAACGGTAAACAACGGATGTGCGTAGACTTCACGGATCTGAACAAAGCATGCCCAAAAGACTTATTCCACTACCCCATATTGACCAGCTCATCGATGCAACGGCCGATCACGAGCTACTAAGTTTCCTAGATGCCTACTCGGGTTACAATCAGATCCTCATGGAGGAAGATCAGTAAAAGACAACTTTCATCACCCACCAAGGGACATACTACTACAGGGTGATGCCGTTCAGATTGAAAAATGCAAGGGCGACATATCAGAGGTTGGTGACCAAAATGTTCAAGGCCAGCTCGACAAAACCATGAAAGACTACATAGACGACATGCTGGCCAAGTTGAAAAGAAAAGAAGACCACATCGACCACTTAAAGGAGGCCTTCGACATACTCAGACGATATGTCATGAAACTGAACCCCGAGAAATGCGCCTTCGGTGTATCCTCGGAAAGTTCCTCGGCTTCTTAGTGTAACAACGAGGTATTGAGGTCAACCCCGACCAAATTAAAGCTATAGAAGGAATATCGGAGAACCTAACACCCAAGAAGCAGGTGCATAAATTGACCGGCCGTATAGCCGCCCTGTCAAGATTCATTTCCCGGTCCTCCGATAGGTGCCACAAGTTTTTTGGCGTACTCAAAAAAGATAATAGACTCCAATAGAACTCCGAGTGTGTCGACACCTTGAAGGAACTAAATGCATACCTATCTTCATCCCCGCTGCTCGCTAAGGCGGAACTTGGGGAACATCTCCTCATTTACTTGGTCGTGTCCAAGGTGGCGGTAAGTGCGGTCCTGGTTCGAGAAAATAAATGTATGCAATCTCCAATCTACTATATTAACAAAACTTAGGTCTACGCCGAGACGAGGTAACCCCACCTCGAGAAGTTAGCCCTGGATTTGGTCGTAGCTTCATGAAAGTTCATACCCTATTTCCAGTGCCACCCCATTTCAGTGGTCACGACTTTTCCTCTAAGAAGTATCCTGCATTGATAGCTTATATGTGTATCTCTGTTATGTTTTGATGATCTAACAAACTTACTGTCAAGAACCATCCATATAAGGAACCTGATACACATCCTCAAGAACTTAAAGATCAACAAGTCTCTAGTTGGGGATACAGTTCAACTCTTCCGAGTTGAAGGAAAAGCAGAGGGAACAAATAGCTACCAGTCCCCGAGGTGACTGTACAAGTCAACTCTTCGCAGCGGTAAAGTTGATGCATGCACACGCTACAGTGAAGAAACAGTGCATCAGTCAAATTTATGGTGAATGCTCTTTACCTAACTTGCTTACATCATCCAAGTGATGTCACAAATGAGATATTAACATCAAGCAAAGTAAAAACAAATCACTTGCACATTCAAGAACTCATGAAGCATTTTCTCAAGTCTGTGTCAATCTTGCAAGTGATTCTCAAGGGCATCAAGAATGAAGAACAACATAACCAAGGACCAGTTCCATGTATTGAAGTTATTACATGTCTTTAGTTGTGTTGTACCCTTGTTAAAACACTCTACTTGTAATTCCTACTTAGCTTAATTAGAAGCATTGTGTAGGAAATCTTTGTAAATCATAAACCCTTGTGTTTGTGTCTTGGCTAGAGTTAGTCAAGTTGTAAAGTCTTTGTAATAGATTTATTACAAAGTGGCTTGTAATAGAGTGTTACAAGTTAGTGAGGGATTAAGAGGTTAATTCCCAGGTTTAAACTCTTTGTAATAGAGTTATTACAAAGTGACTTGTAATAGAGTGTTACAAGTTAGTGATGGATTAAGAGGTTAATTCCTAGGTTACAATAGGTTGTAATCTAAAGTTTCTCAGTAGTGAAGTTGAAATCTTACAAAGTTAGGTCATGGTTTTTGATCCCATGAGCTGGGAGTTTTTCGCGTAAAACTCCATTGTGCCATTTACTTACCGCAGTGTGCGTGTGTTCTGTGGGAACTAATAGAGAACCCGATTCTCTATATAGTTTGGTGGACCCTTAAATTCTAGCATGCATAAACCCGAGTTGTCGGGCAGATTGGCCAAATGGACCATAGGATTGAGCAAGCACAATATAACATATCAACTGCGAACGACGATAAGGTCGCAAGTGTTTGCCGACTTTGTCGCCGACTTCAGTGCAAGTGCTCGCGAAGGGACTACTCAGGTAAAGCAGTCCAAAATAGATATGCTGACAACTGAGTATGAACTCTTTAAAATGAAAGAGGATGAGTCCATTCAAGAGATGGATACCCGCTTCACCTCCATAATCAATGAGCTTCATTCACTTGGTGAAATCATTCCAACCAACAAGCTGGTCCAGAAGATAATTAGTGTTCTACCAGGTTCTTGGGGAGCAAGGTTAATGCTATCACTGAAGCTAAAGACCTGCAGAAGCTGACTATTGACGAGATTATTGGAAATCTCAAAACTTATGAAATGAAGAGAAAGAAGGATATCGAAAGAACAGAGCCCAGGAAGGAGAAGAACCTGGTTGTCAAAGCTGCCAACAAGGATTCAAGTGGTGATGAATCCAACATGGAGTGTCTCACTCAAAGATTCCAAAAGATGATTCGAAAAAATTGTTGAATTCTAAAGAAAGGAAGTTCCAGCAGGAATTTCAAAGGATCATTACAAATCCAACACTAAAAAGGTGGATTTGAGGAACCAGGTTCCTGACAAAAGATTCAAAATAAAAGACATCACTGACAACATTGTGAAACAGACTCTTCCTGCATGGGGAGACTCTTCCAGCGAATCCGAAAAAGATGATTGGCAAGGTGACAGCTCCATGATGGTAGTGGAAAGTGAAGCAGCTGAGTATGAATCTATTTTTGCCTTGATGGCGCAGTCTGATGATGATGGAGATGACGGCGATGATGATGAGGGAATAGTGAAAAGGGAGCAGTCAATAGTGGTACATGGATAGCGGCTGCTCGAAGCACATGACTGGAAGTACAAATGATTTCCTTTCACTGAAGGCCCTGCAGGGAGGGAGTGTATCCTTTGGAAATGGCAAGAAGAGATACATTATGGGAGTTGGAAGGATCGGGAAGTCTCTTTCCCACTATATTGAAAATGTGTACTACGTAAAGGGGTTGAACTATAGCTTGCTGAGTATTTCCCAAATATGTGACAAGGGTAACAAAGTGGAGTTTGTATCTAAAATATGCACATTCACAGATCTTGTGACTGGTGAAATGATGTTAGTGGCAAAAAGATACAAAAACATCTATGTTTCTAATTTTGAGTCCTTGCGAAAGAGGGATCTTAGTTGTCTGAGTGTTGTTGATGATAATGCTGAGATATGGCACAGAAGGCTGGGTCATGCAAGCTTCACGCTGCTGAACAAATTGGTCAATAAGGACCTGGTTCGTGGTCTGTGCAAGTCAAGCTTCAAGGATCACAGGGTGTGTGATGCATGAGTAAAAAGAAAGCAAGTTAGATCCTCTTTCAAGCCCAAAAAGGAAGTTAGCATCTCAAGGCCACTGGATCTCCTCTATATGGATCTATGTGGACTTATGAGGGTGCCAAATAGAGGAGGAAAGAGGTACATATTTTCGTCATTGTGGATGACTACTCTAGATTTACATGGACCGTGTTCCTCAGAACTAAATATGAGACTCCAGCTGACATAGAGGAACCTGGTCCCTCAATCAGAATATCTGAAGCAGAAAGCAGAGTTATGGATGTTGTCCATGGAACTCCAGCTGCTGAGGTGAGGAAAAGGAAACATGGATCAAATCCAGAAGAACATGGATCCTCTCTTAATAAGATTCAGGTGTCCAACTAGAAGCACAAGAGCTCACACCCTCTTCAAAACATAATCACTCCTCTTGATTCAAGAATTCAAACCAGATCAAAGACAAGAAACCCACTTGCCTTCTCAGCCTCTCTCTCAAATAGAGCCCAAGAATATCAAGGAAGCATTGAAAGATGCAGACTGGATTATAGATATGCAAGAACAACTCCATCAATTTGAGAGGAACAGTGTGTAGAACCTGGTTCCACGACCAGATGATAGAACTGTTATATGAACTAGGTGGGTATTCAGAAACAAACTTAATGAGATTGGAAGCATGTTTTTAAACTCGACAAGTCTTTATATGGGTTAAAGCATGCTCCCTATGCTTGGTATGAAAGGTTGTCAAAATTCCTTATAGAAAATGGCTTTACAAGAGGAAAAATTAACAACACTCTTTTTCTAAAAAAATGAGGAAGGAACCTGCTCAGTGTGCAGATATATGTTGAGGAATTCATCTTTGGAGAAATAGTAGACTCTCAAAACTCATGGGAAGTGAGTTAGAAATGAGTATGATGGGGGAACTGAATTTCTTCTTAGATTCACAAGTGAAGAAAACTCCCAAGGGGACAATGATAAGTTAACAGAAGTACATCAAGAAGCTGCTGAAGAGATTTGACATGGAGACATCAAAAATCATTGACACTCCCATCGCCACAGCTATTCGTCTAGACATGGATGAACCTGGTTTTCTTGTCAATCAAACCATGTATAGAGGCATTATTGGATCACTCATGTATCTTACTGCAAGCAGACCAGAGATCGTATTCAATGTGGGCCTGTGTGCAAAGTTCTATTCAAATCCTAAAGAATCTCATCTGAAGGCTGCTAAAAGAATTTTGAGATATCTTAAGGAACACGAGACCTGGTTCTCTATTACCCTTTAGGTGACAACTTTAATCTTATTGGGTATGCTGATGCTGATTATGCAGGTTATCTGGTAGATAGGAAAAGAACTTCTAGCATGACACATTTTCTGGGTTCATGTCTAATCTCATGGGGCACAAGAAAACAAAACTTAGTGGACCTTTCAACTGTTGAAGCTGAGCATGTGGCAGCTGCTTCTTGTTGTGCTCAATTTTTGTGGATCAAACAACAATTGGAAGACTTTGGAGTGTTCTCTGACAGTGTGCCCCTCCTGTGTGAAAACACAAGTGCACTCAACATGGCAAAAAAATTAAGTTCAACATAAGAGAACCAAGCACACTGATGTGCGTCACCACTTCCTCAGAGATAATGTTGAAAAGGGGCACATATGCATGAAGTTCTGAAGCACAGAATATCAAATTGCAGATATCTTCACCAAAGCACTGACTTGAGAGCATTTTGAAAAGAATCGCTTGGCACTAGTGCTGACGAAATCAAGATGAGGACCTCGTCCTTCGATGATTGGATACGAAAGAAATGTACAGGTAAAATAGCTAAAAAGTGTTTTCTGGCAAAGTATAACTCATCTCTATATCGTTACAGGTAGACACGCATGACGATTACAGAGCAAATAAGTAGCTAATGCATTGCACATTGGCCAAAGGATGAGGCTTACATTTGCAAAAAATTTCAAGGAACCTGGTTCCCCCCGACACAGGTTAGTAGTTCCTCTGTACTCTCATGCACAATTTTTAAATGGCTAAAACGGTGCCACATCATTAAATTGTCAGTTTCTCTCTTTCCCGCTTTTTAAACCCAAACGTCTCATTTGAAGTGACCTGACTACCAAAATTGATACACGTTCCTAATCAATTCCTCATCCCTATTAAATAACTCCTCTCACAGTCACTTTCATAACTGTTCACATTCCACCATGTCTGAAAAAATCATTTACAAGAACATGAAGCTACAGAAAATATGCTGTCAATAGCTGCTGAGGGAACTTTGGTTGGAGGTTATGATGTTGTATCTGAGTCTAAGATGGGAAGAAAATGGTGCAGAGGTCGAGGGTAGGGAACTGGTGCCTGTCGAAGCTTTGGAACCTGACAGTACTACTGGGGAACCAATTGAGGGACCTGATTCCTCTGCCCAAAAGGAGCCCTCCACTTTGGATAAAACCACTAGTTCTCCACAAGAACCCCAGGTCAGTACTGATCTTGATCCCTCTCCTCATTTCTATGTTGATCCATTAACGAGTATGGTTCCTGAGATGCGATCTTTGTCTGAGGAGGAGAAGGAGGATAGTGAAGAAGAAGATTATGATAATATGGCTCTGGCGAGCTTTATTAGTGCTAGGAGTAGAAAGTCACCTTCCCAGGGGTCGTCTTCTAAGAGACCCATCACGAGGTTGCAAAAAAAAGGGAAGAACTTGAGTCCGTCTTAAGAAAAAGTAAAAAAAGGAAAAGAATAAGAGGAGATTGGTGAAAGATGGAAAGGTTGTCAATGAGAAGGTAGTGGCTCCTGCACTAGTCATGAATGTGGATGATAAGGTATCGTAAGTCCTCAAAGAAACTTATTGTTCCAAAGTCCAAGAGGGAGTCATCTAGTGAGAAAGAGGATGAGAAAATAGTTGAGGAGTCCTATGAAAAAAACGGTTGAGGAGTCTGCTGAGAAGATCTCTAGGAAATCTGCAGAGAAAGGCAAGCGTGTTAGAAAATCAATGAAAAAGAAGGCTGATTCCAGTGAGGAATCTGGTTCCTCCAAGAAGACCAAGATTTGTGATACCCAGAACGTCAGCGAGGAAAAATTGAAAAAAAAGGTGTTGTGGGGCCGTACATAAGGAATCTTAAGGAAAGTGAATGCCATTCTCGAAGGTCAGCTTAGTCAGGTTCAGGAGGCACCTGGTTCCAGCAGCTCTCAAAGCACAGAGGTTACCCGTCTGACAAGAGAAGATGTCGTCCTCAGGAAACAAGTTGAGGACCTGAAGGAGAGACTGCTCAACGAGCAGGTGTCAGCCAATGCTTAAATGGACATCCTTCTTCAAACCCTTGCCTCCTCTTTCAGGGCTTTCCCTTCCAGTTCTCCCTAAACAGTGTCCCTTTCCCAAATGTCAAGTTCTTAGTTTTTGTCCTCTGTTTTAATTCTAATGATGTTTATGACTGGTAATTATGTTTTTGTTGTTTTTATTTTGTGGATCTGTCTGGAAACAATGGAACTACTCCCTGCTTAATTATCCAAAATTAATGAAAGCTTCCTCATTTTCCTATGTATGCCTTGCTCTTATGTTCTGTTTTCAGTCATGTATTTATGCACACATGTGACATGAGTTAACCAAGATGGACTTCTTTTTGCTTAATGCTTGTTACTGATCTTTTCATGATGACAAAAGGGGGAACAATAATTGAGGGGGAAAAATGGGGAACAGATTAGCAAGATGGAGAACAAATTCAGGGGGAATATAGTTCACTATGGTTCTTAGGGGGAACTTGAATTATAAGTTTGCCATCATCAAAAAGGGGGAAATTGATAGGTTATATGCGTATCCCTGTTATGTTTTGATGATCTAACAAACTTACTGTCAAGAACCAGATAAGGAACCTGATACACATCCTCAAGAACTTAAAGATCAACAAGTCTCCAGTTGGGGATACAGTTCAACTCTTCCGAGTTGAAGGAAAAGCAAAGGGAACAAATAGCTACCAGTCCCCGAGGTGACTATACAAGTCAACTCTTCGCAACTGTAAAGTTGTTGCCTGCACACGCTACAGTGAAGAAACTCTGCAGCAGTCAACTTTATGGTGAATGCTCTTTACCTAACTTGCTTACATCATCAAAATGATGTCACAAATTAGATACTAACATCAAGCAAAGGAAAAACAAATCACTTGCACATTCAAGAACTCATGAAGCATTTTCTCAAGTCTGTGTCAATTTTGCAAGTGATTCTCAAGGGCATCAAGAATGAAGAACAACATAACCAAGGACCAGTTCCATGTATTGAAGTTATTACATGTCCTTAGTTTTGTTGTACCTTTGTTAAAACACTCTACTTGTAATTCCTACTTAGTTTAATTAGAAGCATTGTGTAGGAAATCTTTGTAAATCATAAACCCTTGTGTTTGTGTCTTGGCTAGAGTTAGTCAAGTTGTAAAGTCTTTGTAATAGAGTTATTACAAAGTGACTTGTAATAGAGTGTTACAAGTTAGTGAGGGATTAAGAGGTTAATTCCTAGGTTTAAAGTCTTTGTAATAGAGTTATTACAAAGTAGCTTGTAATAGAGTGTTACAAGTTAGTGAGGGATTAAGAGGTTAATTCCTAGGTTACAATAGGTTGTAATCTAAAGTTTCTTAGTAGTGAAGTTTAAATCTTACAAGGGTAGGTCGTAGTTTTTGATCCCGTGAGCTGGGAGTTTTCCACGTAAAACTCCATTGTACCATTTACTTACTGCAGTGAGCGTGTGTTTTGTGGGAACTAATAGAGAACCTGGTTCTCTATATAGTTTGGTGGACCCTTAAATTCTATCATGCATAAACCCGAGTTGTCGGGAAAATTGGCCAAATGGGCCATAGAATTGAGCGAGCATGGTATAACCTATCAGTCGCGAACGACGATAAGGTCGCAAGTGCTTGCCGACTTTGTCGCCAACTTCAGTGCAAAAATAGTGCCCTAAGTCCAAAAGGAAGTCGCTCGTACTTCCCCAAAATGCATGACCTATGGGTTCTATATACCAATGGTGCCTCCAACGCGTCAAGATCGGACTGGGACTCGTGCTCGTGTCCCAACAGGCCAAGTAATTCACTAGTCCATTAGATGCCCTGATATGACTAAAAATGGGGCCGAGTACGAGGCCGTGATTGCAGGATTAAAATTAGCACTCGAGTACGGAGCAAAACGAGTAGTCCTATGCTGCGACTCACAACTCGTCGTCAACCAAGTCACAGGGACTTTCCAAATCAAGGAACAAAGGATACCAAAATACCAAGCCAATATCTGCAAGTTGTTACCTGAGTTCGACGAATGCCAGCTTGACCAACTACCTCGAGCACAGAAATCGAAGCAGCCGGCCTCGTGAAACTAGCGGCAGCCACTAAAATCATAACCAGAGAATGGCACGGGGTTACTCTCCTCCACTCGTCGATCGATCAATTTGAGGTACAAGCTATAAACCTAACTTGGGATTGCCGCAATCGTATTGTCGCATATTTGCAGGATGGCGTGCTTCCAAACGACAAAAAAAAAAAGCCAAAAAGCTTCGAATGCAGGCAGCCAGGTACAACGTCATCAATAAAGACCTATACAAAATAACATATGGCGGCCCCTAGAAAAATTCTTAGGACCAAACCAGACACGACACGTCCTAGAATAAATCCACAAAGGTCACTGTGGAGCTCATACCGGCAATCGAGCCCTAGTCAGATGCCTCCACAATGAAAAAGGAGGCTGCCGACTTCGTTAAAATATGCGAACCATGCCAAAGATACACCCCATGATCCACCAATAGGGCGAGCACCTCACTCAGTCACCTCGCCCTAGCCCTTCATCAAATGGGAATGGACATCGTCGACCCCCTCCCAACAGGACTAGGTAACGAACGATTTCTTTTAATTTTAACTGAAAATTTTTCTAAGTGGGTGGAAGCAGGTGCTTTCGCTCAAATACGCGAGCAAGAAGTTATCGCCTTTTTATGGAGGAACATTGTATGTCGCTTTGACATCCCCAAAGAAATTAGTTGTGATAACGGAGCTCAATTCACGGGAAAAAAAATCGTTGAGTTCTTCGAAAAATGGCATATCAAAAGAATACTCTCCACGCCATATCATCCCACGGGCAAAGGACAAGTGGAATACTCCAACAAGTCAATATTGAATATCATGAAGAAGAAACTCAATAACGCCAAGGGACTATGGCCAGAGTTGCTGCCAGAAGTGTTGTGGGCATACCGCAACACTCCAAAGACAAGCACAGGAGAAACAATGTACTCATTAGTCTATGGTACCGATGCAGTGATACCTGTCAAGGTTGGAGAACAAATTCTAAGGTATTCACACGAGAGCGGGCAGAGCAATGATGAAAGCAAAAGATAAGACCTTGACGAGATCGAAGAATGAAGAGACATGGACTACATAAGAATGGTAGCCCAGAAACAACAGGCAGAGCGATACTATAACAAAAAATCCAAGGTCAGATCGCTCAAAGTCGGGGACTATGTACTCAAATCCAAAACACAGGCAATCAAGGATCCACGGGAAGGAAAACTGGGGACCAATTGGGACGGCCCGTATAAAAAGGTGGCAGAAAGAAAAGGGTCGTTACAATTAGAAACAATGGAAGGAAAACTACCACCAAACATTGGAACGTCTCCCACCTCAAGTACTTCAACTTCTAAGGAAAGATACTCTTCAAACCGTACTCTTTTTCCCTCACCTGAGTTTGTCCTAATTGGGTTTATTCGGGATGTTTTTAACGAGGCGTCAAAGAGGGCACTTCGAAGTTAAGCACAAGTTCATTTCTCGACCCCTCAAATACTTCTCCAAGTCGACCAATGAAGAGACTAGATAGGCTGGGACTGGAGTACCTGTCCGAAAAACAAAAACATGTAAACTTCTCCAATGTGTATATATGCAAACAAAGTATGCAAACACATGATGTTCTCACGTCTCCACCAAGTGTAACACTTCGCCAATCAAGGCACTCACATTCTACCTCATTCGAATTAATCATGAGTAATATTCGAACTCGCTCGAATTAACTAATATTCGACCTTGTTCGAATTAATCACGAGTAACATTCAACCTCACTCGAATTAACTCACATTCGACCTCGCTCGAATTAATTATGAGTAACATTCAACCTCTCTCGAATTAATTAACATTCGACCTGGCTTGAATTAACTAACATTTGACCTCGCTCGAATTAACTCACATTCATTCTCGCTCGAATTAACTAACATTAGACCTCGCTCGACTTAACTCACATTCGACCTCGCTCGAATTAAACCACATTCGATCTCGTTCAAATTAATAAAGAGTAACATTCGACCTTGCTCAAATAAACTCATACTCGACCTCGCTCGAACAAATTAATAATTATATTCGACCTCAATCGAATTCAGCTTATAACTCGACCTAACTTGAGTTCGATTTACAAGTTAACCTCGTTTGAGTTAATTATGGCGACATGGGACTTCACCCAAATTTAATCAAACATATACTCGACCATATTCAAGCTAGCACATACCGACACAGTTCCTCTAATCAAAGCAATCACTTGAAGAAAATGTTCAAAGAAAAAATAGAAGACTCAAAAACGTAAAGCAAGCATTATGATCATTCCAACCTAAAAAGTATCTTACAAGGGCTAGAAAAACGCCCACAAAAACAAGAAAAATTACAAAGCATTAATCCACGTCATCCCCACCATCATCACCGTCGCCCTGTTCACCATCCAAGTACTCATCGTCATACCAAGCACCCTGCTCGATTCCATCTAATTCATCTTCGCCATTATCTGCCCTCGGCGTAACGGGATCGTAACCACAGGCAACTCGAGCTTCACGCTCCTTGGCACAAGCAACCTCAAACTCAACTTTTCTAACTCTCCTTGCCGCCTTCAAGTCCCTAAATATATGTCTAACTAGGCCTCAACATGGATCTATTTCTCGTACAAGTCCCGCGACACGTCAGGAAAGGTAGAAGTATGAGAGGAAGATGGTCGAGCCAATAGTTGTGGCCTCAATAACGGCGACCTGATCGTTCAAATTGGAAATCTCTCCTTCAAGCCTATCAATCCGCTCATCGAGCCTAGCCTCCCTGAGCGCGACAACCTCCGTCTCACTCGCCGATTCAAATCGAAGGACACAAATAGCCTCCTCTGCCGCTGCCACTCTTGCCAAAGCTGCCTTCCGGGCTTCCTTGACCTGGCCTAACTCTGTCGTCTTCTCAACCACCTTGTCACTCAAGTCGTTGAATTGGGTCAAACTCTGCTCAAGTTCAGCCGTAGGGATGCCACTTGAGTCTGAAGATCGACACATTCAGCCGCAACCCCCTGCTCACCTCGAGCTCGTCCTCCTTGTCCCTGAGCAACCCCTCAAGTTCGTTGCATTTGCGTATGACCCTCACGATCTCTTCGACCTTCTGTTTCTACTCGTCCCCAAGAAACTGGAAGTTTCCATCCACGCCAAGTCGGTGGCATAACTCACGATGCTTGGCGCGGTACTCACGGTACTTCGACTCCATTCTCTTAAAGATAGACCTCATCTTCTCCTCTCGACGGGTGCACTCAATCTCCAGAATAAGGGTCTAACAAATAAAGAACAGAAGAAAGAAGTTAGTAAAAACAAAAGAAGAAAAAGAAAGGACGTGAAGATCAACAACTTGAAAACATACCCGTAGATCCATTCCTGATATGGCCAACGATAGGGCAGCGACATCAAATGTCTGTAAGGTCCTATCCTAGTCACGGGAACAGAGAGGACCCAAATAAAGGACAACGCTCTCTATATGCTTCAAAAAGTCTAGGTCGAGAGGAATGACTATGTTACGAGTAGTCCCCTTCGTCCTCACCTCCACCCGAGTGAACCCTTTGTTATACATCCGAACCTCCTTAGGATCGATGTCGGAGCCAGACTCACAGTCGTCCACAGCTACACTTTTTCCCCTCACCTCGACATTAAAAGAGACACTGACTTGCCCCGATGGTGATGGATCAATTGTCGGAATAACTCCAGCTGCCTTATCTCGTTATTCACTTTCCACGACGGTGTCGGGTAAGGTAGTTGTTTCATCGCTTTCTGGAAGGGGAAAAATCTTAGTGTCCAAGGACATGCCGCCCTCGGACGCTGCCATGGCCGGTTCGGGATCGCCTCATGTTGGCTCTTCGGTCCCTACAGTCTCACCGCCCACCTCTATCCTCCGTCTATTTGACGGAACTACTTCCCCTTCGCTCGGCGAGGACTTGTCCACCAAATGCAGAACAGGGGAAGTCTATGTCTCCGCCGATGGAATTGTTTCTCGGCGACTAGGTGCACACGAGGCCAAGATCTGGGAATGAGCGATAATCTGAGCAGGATAGCTTGCGGCTACAACAAGCAACGACCCCGTGGAGGTACCCGACTGACGGAAGGCAGAGGTAGGAGCCTTCGTCTTCTTTGAAGTCCTCCGACCCGACAACAAAGAATTTTAACTTAAAGAATGGAGGGGAAAAGAAAATGAAATTAAGAAAGAATCAACAAAAGGCCAAATTGAAAACTTACCAGTTGCAGAGGGTTTATGATCAAACTTCTTATGAAATGACAACCACTCGCGAATCCCCACCGTGTGGGGAAAAATCTGGCTTACCTAGTCCCGAATGTTAGCGACCAATGTAGGAGGCTCTCTCTCGGCTGCACGAAAGAAGAAGAAGAAGAAGAAGAGCAGTTAGGTCATCGACAAAGCAAAGCAAGATGAGAAATCAGCTAATAGAGACACTTACGAGCAAAGTTCCACATTTCGAGGAATCCGCTGGGGTTCGTCACCACGCACTCAGTTTTAACGTAGAAGAAGTGGAACCATAAATGGCGGTTGGCCTTATCATCCATTTTCACGACCAGCCTTTTGGTCCCATGATGGAGAAGATGCAACATCGTACCTCTGAGGAAAATCGGTGCGAAGAGATGTAGCAGGTGACAAATAGAAACTACGCGGTTGGCCAACTCCGCATACTTTTTCAACATCAAGAAAAATTTGTAAATATATGGAGAAAGTTGGGCCAGACAGATGTTGTAGTACCAGCAAAATTCCTCCGCCAACGGAGTAAGAGGAAGAGAATAGCCCACTTTGAACGGGTGCGCATAAAAGGCACAATACCCAGGGTAGTGAATATGGACTATGTCTTTGCCAGCCGGGACCAAGTCAACATGGGCTGGGATGTTGTATTTAGCCATAAGGTCGGCCAAAATGGCTGCGTCCAATTCAGATAGCACTGGTTCATGTTCCTCTTTGGCCGATTTCGAGAAATCCGACCTAGATTTATCGTTTCGAGGGATGATTTCCTCCACAGTAGGAAAACTATCGTCCTCAGCAACGACATCGGTATCATCTTTATGAGGCATCCTTACTGCTAAGGGAGTGGGCTCAGGTGCCATATCAGAAGCACGTGAAGTATTAACCATCTTTGGTCGATTGTGAGTGCTGAAGATATAAACTCAAGGAGGGGCAGAAACAATGGGAGTCACTCGAACCAAGAAGTGTAAAAATGGAGGCAATTAAGGCAAGAACACAAGATGGAGAAGAAAGGAAGAAATAATGAAAGGTCAAAAAACTGGACAATGTAAAGATTGACTCAAGGGGCTCTCCACATGTATTTATAGAGAACGGGCACCCAAACTGAGAACACCAACCTTCAGGTGCACGGGAATCGAAATAGTAGTGGCACGGGAACCGATGCAGTATGTTGGGAAGACGCGTAATGATGATGCCTGCAGTAGTGATGTCACCCTAAGCTTACGTCACAGTGAGTTGTTGTTCTTAAAGCGCCATGTTGCCATCTCGTGCAAGATCATTTCCATTCAATCTCCTCCATATGAATTTCTCGATCACGACCGACGAAGTCTGCTCAACGAGGTCGACCTCGACAAGCGGAGGGACTAACTGTATGGGTCAAAACCAGATTTTGAGTCGTGCAGAAAAGGACGTTAAGGGAAACTCGCAAACCATTACGAGTGGTGTGGTCGAGGTCGACTAGTGATCGAATGAACTGAACAGCCCAGCGACCAGTCATTGCCGAGGTCGAGTAGTATAGTTAGGAGTAACGACTAATTTTGTACTAGTATCTTTAGAGAGAAATATTCTCTCTGATTGTACTTTAAGATTTTTTGAAAATATCCCATATAAATGTAAGGAAAGATGAGGGAAAATACATGTAAGATACTCTATGATAAGAACACTTGTAAAAAGATAAGCTCTCACGTAAAATAAAAAGAACTACTTTTGAAGAGATTCAACCTTTTGTGGATTATCTATTGTCATTTTTATCAGATCCAAGAAAGTGCACAATATTCTCTCATACTCTTGTCATTCATCATTGTCAGAGAAAGGAATCCTTCACCCCATTCAATATTTGGTGAATCTTCCTCCTTATTTATATATATTGCCATTTAATGTTATTTATTACTTGGTATTCTTGCATACTACCGCATCTCGACACATTTATTGGCAACACTTTATTCTGCTGTAACACTGTTCATATCATTCGTTCAAAATCTGGAGTTATTAGCTTTAACTAGGATTGACTCTTCTTAATAACTGATTAATTAGTTTAACCAAAGATTATCATTTTTTCGAAGTTAAACAAGATTATCGATTTGGTGCGATTTATCATTTTTCTGTACACCCTAGATAAATAAATGAAGTGACTTTACAATGTGTGAACTTACATTCTCTTATGATCTATATGATTTATATTTTCTAAGAAACTGTTACAATAATTTGTGCGGAAGGGAACTTGAACTTTAGACCATACTTTTAACAAAGTCCCAAAGAGTGGCACTACCATAAGGTGTCATGATCAATAATACAATTTCCGAAGTTGTGCCCTTCTCTCGTTGGTGTACATACGCAAAATTAGAAAAGAAGATCATTAACTTCTTTAGAAAAGTTTAAGTTATGATCACCAACACTATATTATGTTTTTACGTCAATAGGTTAAGTTACTTGCTAGCATCTAATTATTCTAACAAACGTAATCTGATAACCAAAAAAAATAAAGTGGATAATATGCTATTTTAAATTAAATTACATTGATAGGAGTAATATAAGATTATTATTAACACCTTAGGGTATATAATTTAAAGCATTTTAAGAAAAGAAAGAGGAGTCCTTTTCATTCTTCTACTTGGCCGCGCCAGCAATACACGTTGAAAGGGAGCATAATTTCACATTCCAAGAATCAAAATTGAGTATGGAGACAGAGAGTTTGCAATTGGATATTTTATTTCGTCAATAATTAATGTTAGAATAAGCATGAAGTATTAAGGCATAGCAAGAGGGCAAAAGAACAAACGGATATACTAATAGTTTTCGAAGACGGCATGACGTACAATACACAATATGCCTTCAATATTTTGTTATATATTATGGCATATTTGACTATAACTGCTCCTCTTCTTCTCTCTCTCTTTTAATCTTCTCATAACAATGAACATTAGAGATGCAAAAACCATAACACTTAGTCTGCAGCTTAGTCTTGGTCTTTTTCTCTTCATTTTTATTAATGGTGAAGCCAAGTGTGGAAATGGTTGTGACGTGGCTTTGGCTTCGTACCATACTTGGCCAGGAGTCAATTTGACTTATATTAGTCACATATTCAACCGAACAATCCCAGTTATTCTAAAATACAATCCTGAAATTACAAGCCAAGATAGTATCACTAGTGATACGAGGATTAATGTCCCATTTTCTTGTGATTGTTTAAATGGTGATTTTTTGGGACATACTTTTGTTTATAAAACAGTATTTGGTGATACGTACAAAAAAGTTGCCACTATGGTCTTTGCAAATCTTACAACGGAGTATTGGCTCAAACGGGTCAACAAGTATGACCCGATCAACATACCGGATTATGCAATGATCAATGTGACAGTGAATTTCTCATGTGGCGATAGAGACGTGTCCGACGATTATGGGTTGTTCGCCACGTACCCTCTTCGTCGGGGAGAGAACTTGTCAATGGTGGCCATGGCGTCGGGTGTGCCGGCTGAGTTGCTGGAGAAGCTCAATCCGGGTTTGGATTTTGGTTCCGGGTCAGGAATAGTGTTTGGGCGGGCTAGAGGTTAGTGACTAGTATTTTTGTTGTTTATTTGAATTGAAAATTAGTTATTTAATCAGTTAATACCTTGAACGCTAATTGTTTCAAACTGGACCAGCAAAAGATAGCGTAATGGATTTCTTAGTTTATTTTAGTCATAACAAGGGGCAACTGGACCTTGGCAACTGCCAATGAAGTATTCTCATGGCATAAGTTGTTGGCAAAGAAGTAGAGTATTAACATGTAATATGGTATTTTTCCATGATCGCATCTCATCCTTATCCTTATATTTATGCTGTTGTGGAGACAACTCAATGATCAACCGATAACAATTTAATTTTTTTTTTTTTGGTAAGTAAATTTTTTATTGCAACAAATCAAGTATAAACGTTACAATTCTCATTCACTAGGATCTTAGACATCATGCCCCAAGTCCTATACTCTTCTGTATCTCCTAGTTACAGATCAAAAACAAAACAGTCTACTTCTATCTTATAGTGTAGGATACTCCTTCATATCTTGTAGCTTTCTATCTAATTTCTTGTATTTGTTTCCACGACTATAAATTTTCTGAGCTATCAGCCGTATAATAGTCTCCTTTTGCCTAGCTTTTCCTAGAAAAATCCTCAAGTTCCTTTCATTCCATACATGATAAACACACGCTGCCAAACAAATTTTGTATATACTTGACTTAGCAGATTGTTCCTTAGCATGAGCCTCTACCCATTGACTTTCATCATACACCCTTGATTTGTCCTTTTGATTCCTTGCCATTCCAGTAAGCTTTCCCAGATTTGCGATGTCATTCCGCATTTGAAGAATAAGTCTGCAGTTTCTGGATCCCTTGCACATAATGGACATGAAAAGTCATCAACTTGATTCCACTTTGCAACTCTATCTCTTGTTTGCAGCCTTTCATGTAGATTTAACTATAATATAAACACTCATCTAGGAGCCCCATAGTTATTACATATTAGTCTTCTCCATGAACACTTTGGATACTCACCCTGAAGTTTCCTGTACATCTTCTGTATGGTAAAACTCTTCATCTGAATAAGCTCCTCTTCTTGTATCCCCACTTCTTCCAGATAAACTGCTGCTTTAAGTATCTTCTGAACAATCCAAGATGCCTGCATTGGTTGACTCTTCCACAGACTAACTCTCCTCCCATAGTAACAGTGTATCCACTTCACCCATAGCTTGTCCTTCTTGTTGCATACATTCCACAACAATTTGCATACAACAGCCTTGTTCCACATTTGGATGTCCATAATGTTAAGTCCCCCTGCTACTTTGGGCATACAAATTCTGTCCCACGCAATGACTGCGCTATTTGAGACATCAACACCTCCTGTCCAGAGGAACCTTTTATATACACTCTCAACCATTTGGATCAACTTCTTTAGTAAAGTAAATATTTGAGACCAGAAAGTTTGAATTGAGAAGAGAACACTTTTAATGAGTTGCAATCTCCCTGCATAAGAAAGAAATTTTGATGTCCAGCTTGTAATCTTATCAATAATCTTATCAATTAGAGGCTTACATTGAGTCACTGATAACCTTTTCGTACTGATAACAATTTAAAATATAATATCGCGAATTTGAATTCAGTGACTTTTTATCATGTTAACTTATAGCCCGTTTGGTCAAATTGCAAAAATCTGCTTATTTTGAGAAGTGTTTTTTTTTTCGAAAGTGTTTTTCTCGAGAAGCAGTTTGTGTTTGGCTAATTAATTTAAAAAGTACTTCTGAGCAGCAATTAGTGTTTGGCCAAACTTTAAAAAACTGTTTTAAGTGTATTTTTACCAAAAATACTTTTCAAGAGAGAAACTACTTTTTTCTGCTTTTCCAAAATTGTTTATGCTTCTCCATAATAGCACTTATTTTCCTTTTAAAAGCTTGGCCAAACACCTTAATTTTGAAAAACACACACTTTTGACATTGAAAAAACACTTTTGCCTCAAAAGAAGCTTGGTCAAACATGCAAATTAGTTGGATTTTTTTTTATTCTTTCATTATCAATTGATTTTATATTTTAAACATAAAACATTTGATAGAATGTTTTGTATTCATCTCGCTCTAATTACAATATTAGACAATTTATCATAGTAAAACTATTTTTACGCTAACATCAACCGATCTTTCTGTTTTATCTGAACTTAACACCAACTATATATTTATGGAGTTATCTATTGCCTCTCATTGATTGTTTGGTCCATAAAGAATAGCGTGAACCTTCATCGCAAACTTCACGGCCCAAATATCTTAAAGTTCAGAGTACTATTATTTAAGTTCAAACTCCACAATTTTTGAACAGCAAGACACTACTATGAAGTTCGACCTGCAAAAACTGAACTTCAGTACAGAAATTCCAAAAAACTTTGAAGAAGCGATCCTCTACTGTTCTTTTTTAATTGTGGCTATGTTTTAAATTATCTAATGCTGAGTATGTTTTAAAAGAGCAATATAAATGTGGCTAAAAGTGCACTTTAGGCTATCTTCTAAAAAAGAAAGGATAACCGACTTAGACGGCACGGCAGCCCTACTTACCTGCGGATCCACCCGCTGACAAGGGAGCGTCAAATTTAAGAAGTGCACTCACTATTCACAAGGTAGCCATGGATGACAGCTTTAGAGTACGGGTGGACAAGGTCTTCGGCTCTCTGACTTCGACGGCGACGGCGCCCTCCTGCAATTTGAGTTCTCTCTGGTGTTTAACCGACGACGAGATTCATAAAAGGGAATGGGATAGGGATAGCCCCTCTCGAGAACTACTCGACTTTGATTCCAAACCCTGCCCTCCTCATATTGACGGCTTCTTCGCTAAGCCC
>ML418287.1:0-47540 GCA_005239525.1 Nicotiana knightiana | reverse complement strand
TAGAGGTAGGGGGCCAGATTGCGCAGCAGCCCGGGCAGTACCTCAGAATCCCCCTACCGATCAAGATCAGGTTCCCACCAATGGTATCCTAGCGGGATAGGCTCAGGAACTAGCAGTGCCTATGGTTATTTCGGGTCTTCAGGAGGCCCTGTTTCAGATATTATCAGTATGCACCGGTTTGGCTCGGGCCGTTTCCATGGCTTCTTTTGCCACCACAGCTCAGGCCGGGGGAGGCAATCAGACTCCAACTGCCCGGGCACCTGAGCAGGCTGTACAGGGTATTCAGGCACCGGGGGCAGCCCTAGCTCAGCCAGCTGCTCCGGTTCAGGATTATGTGGTCCCAGCTATGCCTGAGGACGAGCAGCGTAGGTTGGAGAGATTCAACAGACTTCAGCCTCCTACTTTCAGTGGTATAGAGGGCGAGGATGCCCAGGGATTTCTAGATAGGTGCCAGAGGATACTGCGCACCGCGGGTATTCTGGAGACCAGTGGGGTCTCGTTTGTTACCTTCCAGTTTGCGGGTGCTGCCTTTACTTGGTGGGAGTCTTTTGAGAGGCGTAGACCGGTTGGTTCCGCACCTCTTACTTTGCAGCAGTTCTCCGAGATCTTTTTGGAGAAGTATGTTCCTCAGTGCCATAGAGAGGAGCGACGTAGGCAGTTTGAGCAGCTGCGCCAGGGAGAGCTATCAGTCACTCAGTACGAGATGAGATTTTCTGAGTTGCCTAGGCATGCTTCTGAGATTATCCCTACTGATAGGGAGAGGGTGAGGAGGTTCCTTGATGGTCTTTCTTATCAACTTCGGTTGTTTATGACCCGAGAGAGGATATGGGTGCTTCATTCGAGCAGGTTGTTGACATAGCTTGAGACATCGAGTCTATTTGCCGCCAAGAGCGGGAGGAGAGAGAGGCTAAGAGGCCTCGTGGTTCGGGCAATTCTAGTGGTGCTCCCTTCAGGGGACAATTTCAGCAGGGTAGGGGCCGTTCATTCAGGCCACCTCAGTCAGGCCACCCAGCTTATAGCGGTGCATCTTCGAGGCAGGGTCCCTGTGGTTTTCAGCTAGGCCGTACTTTTTTTGGTGACCTCCCAGCTCAGAGTGAAGCTCGAGCACCTCCAGTTCAGGGTTCATCTATACACGAGTCTCCTAGTGGCCGTACAGGTGCTAGGGGTTTCTATCAGTCCCCGCCTCCAGCTCCGGGTAGTTGTTTTGAGTGTGGAGAGTTCGAGCACGGGTGGAGGCAGTGTCCACGCCGTTCCAGTGGATCTTCTCAATAGAGGGGCCAGCCCTCGACTTCAGCTCTAGTCACTTCACCGCCCACCCAGTCAGCCAGGGGTGGCGGTCAGTCAGCCAGAGGCCGCCCTAGAGGGAGAGGTCGAGCAGGGGGGAGGTCAGGCTCGCATGTATGCATTTCCAGCCAGACCGGATGCTATGGCCTCAGATGCCGTGATTGCAAGTATTGTTTCAGTCTGTTGCCATGATGCCTTGTCTTTGTTTGACCCTGGTTCCACATATTCCTAGGTTTCTTCATATTTTGCCGATTTTCTAGATAATGCCCCGTGAGTCTCTAGCCACCTCTATTCATGTGTCGACTCCGGTGGGCGATACTGTTGTTGTGGATCGTGTGTATCTGTCGTGCACTATAATTATTAGGGGTTTGGAGACCCGAGTGGACCTACTATTACTCAGCATGGTCGATTTTGACATGATATTGGGCATGGACTAGTTATCTCTGTGCCATGCAGTTCTTGATTGTCACGCTAAGACCGTGACCTTAGGTATTCCGGGGTGTCTGAGGGTTGAGTGGAGAGGTTCTTCCGAGTATATGCCTAGCAGGGTGATTTCTTACCTGAAGGCTCAGCGCATGCTGGAGAAGGGGTGTTTATCTTATTTGGCCTTTGTGAGGGATGTCGGCGGCGAGACTCCCGTTATTGATTCAGTTCCTGTGGTCCGTGATTTTCCGGATGTGTTTCCTGCAGACCTGCTAGGCATGCCACCTGATAGGGATATTAATTTTTGTATTGACCTGGTGCCAGGCACTCAACCTATTTCTATTCCACCATATCGTATGGCACCATCAGAGCTAAAGGAATTGAAGGAGCAGCTTCAGGAGCTCCTGGATAAGGGATTCATTCATCCTAGTGTGTCACCTTGGGGTGCACCGATGTTGTTCGTTAAGAAGAAGGATGGGTCCATGCGTATGTGTATTGATTATCGAAAGTTGAATAGGGTTACAGTGAAGAACCGGTATCCCTGGCCCCGTATTGATGACTTGTTTGACCAGCTTCAGGGAACCAGAGTGTTTTCCAAGATTGATTTGAGATCTAGGTACCATCAGTTGAGGATTCGGGATTCTGATATTCCAAAGACTGCTTTCAGGACCAGGTATGGTCATTATGAGTTATTGATTATGTCATTTGGGTGACCAATGCCCCAGCTGCGTTCATCCAATTGATGAACAACGTGTTTCAGCCTTATCTTGATTCCTTCGTCATTGTGTTCATTGATGACATCCTGATTTATTCTCGTAGTCAGGAAGAGCATGCTCAACATTTGAGAGTTGTGTTGCAGAGATTGAGAGAGGAGAAGATTTATGCAAAATTCTCCAAGTGTGAGTTTTGGCTGGGATCTGTAGCTTTCTCGGGGCACGTGGTGTCTAGTGAGGGGATTCAGGTTGATCTGAAGAAGATAGAGGCGGTGCAAAGTTGGCCGAGACCGTCCTCAGCTACAGAGATTAGGAGTTTCCTTGGTTTGGCGAGATATTACCGTCGCTTTGTGGAGGGATTATCTTAGATTGCTTCGCCTTTGACCAGATTGACTCAGAAGGGTGCCCTATCCAGATGGTCTGATGAGTGTGAGGAGAGCTTTCAGAAGCTCAAGTCAACATTGACTACAGATCCAGTATTAGTTTTGCCTGCTGGTTCGGGTTCTTACACAGTTTTATTGTGATGCTTCTAGAGTTGGATTGGGAGCGTGCAGGACGGTAGGGTGATTGCCTACACGTCCAGACAGTTGAAGGTGCACGAGAAGAACTATCCAGTGCACGATCTCGAGTTAGCTTCCATAGTCCATGCCTTGAAGATTTTGCGGCATTATTTGTATGGAGTGCAGTGTGAGATTTTCACTAATCACCGCAGTTTGTAGTATCTGTTAAGGCAAAAGGACTTGAATTTGCGTAAGAGGAGATGGTTAGAGCTCCTCAAGGATTATGATCTCACTATCTTATATCATCCGGGGAAGGCCAATGTAGTGGCCGATGCCTTGAGTCGCAGAGCAGATTGTTTGGGGAGTTTAGCTTACCTTCCAGTAGTAGAGCGGCCCTTAGCTCTTGATGTTCAAGCCTTAGCAGGTCATTTGGTGAGATTGGACTTATCAGAGCCTCTGAGGGTGTTGGCTTGTGTAGCCTCCAGGTCTTCTCTCTATGATCAGATTAGAGCACGCCATTATGATGATCCACATTTGCTTGTTCTTCAGGACAGGGTACATCGCGGTGATGCCAGGGATGTGGTTATTGGTGATGATGGGGTCATGAGGATGCAGGGCCGGATTTACGTGCCCAATGTAGATGGACTCCGAGATTTGATTCTAGCAGAGGCTCATAGTTCGCGGTATTCCATCCATCCGGGTGCTGTGAAGATGTATCAGGATTTGAGGCAGCATTATTGGTGGAGGAGAATGAAGAAGGATGTCGTGGATTTTGTGGCTCGGTGTCTCAACTGTCAGCAGGTTAAGTATGAGCACCAGAGACCTGGTGGATTGCTTCAGAGGTTTGATATTCCAGAGTGGAAGTGGGAGCGGATCACCATGGACTTTGTTGTTGGGCTCCCACGGACTTCGAGGAGATTTGATGCTATATGGGTTATCGTGGATCGGGTGACCAAGTCCGCGCACTTCATTCCTGTTGGTACTACGTATTCATCAAAGAGGTTAGCTGAGATTTATATCAGGGAGATTGTCCGTTTGCATTGGGTTCCAGTTTCTATCATTTCCGACAGAGGCACTCAGTTCACATCTCAGTTCTGGAGAGCCGTGCAGAGAGAGTTGGGTAATCAGGTTGAGTTGAGCACAGCGTTTCATCCTTACACCGACGGGCAGTCAGAGCGTATCATTCAGATTTTGGAGGACATGTTGCGTGCTTGTGTGATTGAATTTGGTGGTTCATGGGATCAGTTTCTGCCACTAGCGGAATTTTCATATAATAACAGCTATCAGTCGAGTATTCAGATGGCCCCATATGAGGCTTTGTATGGTAGGAGGTCTAGGTCTCCGGTTGGTTGGTTCGAGCCGGGCGAGGCTAGGCTATTGGGCACATACTTGGTTCAGGATGCTTTGAGTAAGGAAAAGTTGATTCAGGAGCGGCTTCACACAGCGCAGTTTAGGCAGAAGATTTATGTGGAATGGAAGGTCCGGGATGTGTCTTTCATGGTTGGGGATAAGGTGTTGTTGAAGGTTTCACCCATGAAGGCTGTTATGAGATTCGAGAAGATAGGAAAGCTGAGTCCCAGGTTCATTGGGCCATTTGAGGTACTTCAGAGGATTGGGGAGGTGGCTTATAGGCTTGATATTCCTCCTAATTTATCGAGTATTCATCCGATATTCCATGTTTCGATGCTCCGGAAGTATATTGGTGACCCTTCCCATGTTTTGGACTTCAACACGGTTCAACTCGAGGATGATATGTCATATGAGGTAGAGCCAGTGGCTATTTTGGGTCGACAGGTCAGGAAGTTGAGGTCCAAGGATATAGCTTCAGTGAAGGTTCACTAGAGAGAGCAGCCCGTGGAGGATGCCACCTGGGAGACCGAGCGGGAGATGCGGTACATATATCCTCACTTATTCGAGGCTCCAGGTATGTTTCTAGATCCGTTCGACGATGAACATTTGTTAAGAGGGGGAGCATTTGTCATGTATCACTATCTTATTTTTTATATATTGGGTCAGTTGGTTTGGGTCCGGAGTGGTTATAATGAGAGTTTAGGCATTTAGCCTTTTAAAGTAGCCTAATAGTTGAGAAAGTCAACTGAGAGTTGACTTATTGGTAAACGACCTCGGAATGCAGATTTTATGGCTCGAATAGCTTCGTTAGGTTATTTGGGACTTAGGAGTATGTTTGAAATATTTTTGTGATGCCCGGTGTAGAATAAGGCTTGAATTGGCGAAAGTTAGTTTTTGGCGATTTCTAGTCGGTAGTGGAAATTAGGCTATCAAGGTCGGAATGGAATTTTGAAAGTTGGAACAGGCCCGTAATGTCATATTGGATATGTCTGCATAATTTCAGATTAATCGGAGGTGTTTTGGTTGGTTTCGGTGTAGTTGGCGAATTTTTGAAGTTTCAAAGTTCATAGGCTCGAATTTGATGTAATTTTGGTGTTTTCGTGTTGTTTTTGGTGTTTCGAAGGCTCGACTAGGTTTGAATGAGGTTATGGGATAGGTTGGCATGTTTCGTTGGGGCCCTGAGGTGCTCAGGATTGATTCAGATGGTTGACGAGAAGTTGGAATGGGTTTTGAAACCATCTGCTGTGCTGCTGCCGGTGTTTTCGCACCTGCGAAAATGGAGTCGCAGGTGCGATCACGCAGGTGCGGAAGGGGAAGTCGCATGCGCGAGAATTGGCTGGGCAAGGAGAGGTTCGCAGGTGCGAGGGGATTGTCGCACCTGCGATGTCACTAGTGCGGAAGGTGCATCGCACCTGCGATGCCGCAGGTGCAGAGAAATGATCGCAGGCGCGAAAATGACTGGACATAATGTTTAAAAGGATGGGATGCGAAATTGTTCTTATTTCATCCAAAGTTGCATGCGAATTTGAGAGCTTTTGAGAGGGGATTGAAGGGAAATCATCTGGAGGTAAGAATTCCATCTTCATAACATGATTCTATGTCAATTCCTAAGTGATTTAAGCCACAAAAATTTCTGGAAATTTAGTTAAGATTGGGGAAGAAGGGTCCATGAGAATTGATTTTTCTTTTGAGGATTTGAGTGGGCAATTGTGGTCCGATTTTGGTTTTCTTGGTATGTATAGAATCGGGATAGGGCGAGGGTTCTAATGATGTAAAATTTTTTGGATTTCTGAGACGTGGGCTCGGGTTTGGCTGAATTTTGAGATTTTGCTTAGTTTTGATGATATTAACTGATTTTTGGTCAGATTCGTAGCAATCGGGAGCCAATTTGAGGGGCAAAGGCATAGCAGACTAGTGTCGCGGCCCGGTAGAGGTAAGTAATGGTCTTAAATTTTGTCCTGAGGGTATGGAACCCCGGACTACATATTTTCTCACTTGAATTTGGAATGGCGCACATGTCGGATGACGAATATGTGGCGCATACTTATTTTTGGATTGGACTAGGTCCTCTCCGCGATAATTAATAAGTTGTGTATTTAATCAAAAAGTTTTATTAAATTATGTTCTAAAGATTTGTGAAATATTTGGGCTATAAGCCGTGTTTGGGGCCTCATGCTGATCTGTTTAGACCCTTTGAGGGTGTTTTACTGCTGTTTTCTTCACTACCTGTTGATGGTTTTTACTCAGCATCATTGTGCATACTGTTTATTTGAATCTCATCCTAATTTACACTACATGAGCATTAAAATGATTTTTCGGGTCGAGTACCCCGTTCTATTACTTCGCCCGAGGGGCTTTTTTGAATGGTTCCACCGAGTGTGACCGAGGACCAAGAGTGATGGTGAGGTGCTGAGTGATATTAGCGCTTGGGCTGAATGAGCCCTCCGGAGTCTGTACACACCCCCAGTAAGCGCACCGAGTGCGAGTGATTGGGAGGCTTGAGTGACTGTGAGGTGCTGAGTGATATTAGCGCTTGGGCTGAATGAGCCCTCCGGAGTCTGTACACACCCCCAGTAAGCGCACCGAGTGCGAGTGATTGGGAGGCTTGAGTGACTGTGAGGTGCTGAGTGATTGTGAGGTGCTGAGGGATTGTGAGGAAATGCCCGAGGGGCTGTTTATGAAACATGTTTTCGCCCGAGGGGCTATTTTTGATTTCACTACATTCATTGCATACCAAATCTTTGTTTTAAAGTTACTAAAAATGTTCATTGTTTTAAGAACTTTTATGGAGTTGATTTCGAAGGCATGATGATTTCGTGTATTTATGTATACTTTTGGAAAGTAAGGCTGTGTATATTATGACATCGATTTTATGTGATTCCTTGCTACTTAGACCTGATTTATCTCCATTACTACTGAGTTGGCATACTCACATTCCTCCCTGCACCTCTGTGAGCAGATTCAGGAGCAGAGATCGAGCATTAGCTCATATATATATATACCGCAGCGGAGCCGGATCGTGGGGATATAGAGGTAGCTGTTCAACGTCCACAGCTCTCTTCTTTCTCTCCCTGTTGTATTTACCTTTGATTCAGAGTTTTGTATCTTAACACTTTATTTTGACTTATTTCATTAGATGCTCATGACATGTTGGCTCCGGGTTTTGGGGATGGAAGTACTGTATATAAAATTTGCCTATTATATTAAGAACTTTCTATATATTGTTATGAATTTCTTGAAACTTAAATGGGATTTTCAAAAGAAATTTGTGAACACGAGGTAGTCGGCTAGCCTAGTTCCACGATAGGCGCCATCACGGCCGATTAGGATTTGGGGTCGTGACAAGATCCTATAGACATTATTTCTATGAATCGTGAATAGAACAATATAAAACAGGATTTTTCACATATATTGAATTATACCATTTCCTATAGGCATGGTCTTTAACAAGAAAAAATAGAACATCGTTGAACCAATCATTGAACATATGGGAATGACTACTAGCATGTGATGGCTAAATATAATAAGGTACCTACAAGCATGATTTCTAACATACAACATTTAACAACACAGTATCAAACCTATAGGCAGGATTTCTACCCTTATTGCAAATGTAAAATACGAATCCCTTCCCAATTTCACTAACACCCCAGAATTGTTATTACAAATAATTATTACAGACCAGAATTAAATGTAGTAAATTAAAGAATAGATATAACTTTAGGGAGCCTACAGCAGGCCCAAATACACCTAGACAAGACAAGCCTTCAAATCACAACAACTCCAAAATCTCATGCTCACAAATACAAAATAACCAGTTGTTGAGAGATTCACCCATTGGACATATATCAAGGCTGAGCATACAGAACCCAGGACCCTAGTGTGTCAGAGTTCCCAAGTGCTTCAAGAGCCCAGGGCAGTGCCCACACTAGGGAGGTCAAAGGACGGAACCTAAGTAACCTTGGCTTTAAGACGGCTAAGAATAAGAATTCAGAAGGACCAGAGGAGTAGAATAGGATTAGGAGATCCACTTAAGGACTTAATCACATATACAAACAAACAACATACATGCTTGAACTTAGGCAGACTTAGTCAAGTTTAAGGAAATAAACTCAATCACATGCTAACAAAGCAAGTCATAAGACAGATTTATAGTGATAACAGAGGATCCAGATTAGGATAAGTGCAGAAACTAGTGTCATAGGAAGAAACCAATTAGCAATAAATCATGACAGGCTAAAAACTTATTATGGCAGTTATTAGAGGTGTAAAAATATGATGAAAAAAATATCAAACAAGTCACATTATATTATATTCAATAAATAGACTTGTATTTCTATTAATGCATACATCTATACATAGTTAACTATTCTATAGCAGCAGATATGAGAACATGTTCAGATAACAAACTTAAACTTCAAGTGATTACTATTAGTGACATATGGGTTAAGCAGGATCAAATTAATAGACTCAAAGTAGATTTCAGCATGCCTCAAACTTCAAAATGTAATAGCATAACATAGTCTGAAGTAACACATTAACAGAAATCAGAATGAAATGGCAAAAGTCTGATAACTCACCAGTTAAGATGAAGCAAGGAAGAAGGAAATCCAAAGATATTATGTATATCACCAAACAAAGCAGAAACTTAACAATTTCTGGCATTGTCTTTCAGCCGTACAAAAATTAGAATACAGAACAAGTTTTTATTCAAAAATGAAAAGCAAAAAGCCATAGTTTTTGTAGTGTTATTAAGTAATTTTTCGAACTCCCCCCTTTTCATCAAAGGGGAGTGGGGAGGGGTTTAAATAGTGTAGGAACTGAACACATAAATATCAAGATAATTAATTCAAACACTAAAAACATAAGAACTTAAATCATTAAGGAAGAAAAATTTGAAACCCTAGTTTTAGGTAAAAATACACAAAATCAGCAGAAAATAAAGGCAAAGAATCACATATTGCATAGAATGAACATAGTCAGGAAATTATTCAAAAGAGAACACAGAATCGAACCGGATTTGGTTTGATTAAAAAGGATCTAAAACCCAAATTTATGGAAAGTAAAATAAATCGACAGAAATAGGCAGATTCTCACATAATAAGGCGAATATAGACAAGATAGTACTCAAAATCAAAGCTTGAATGTAATGACCCGATCGGTCGTTCCATAGAAATTTCTTTATTATTCCTATTTTTGCCTTGTCATAGGTTGGTTATACTGTTTATGATGTGTTAGAGTTGGTAGGCTCGGAATCGGAATGGCTGTAGCAAGAATTTAGTCATTTAGTCTTTAAAAATAGCCTTATAGTTGAAAAAGTCAATTGAGAGTTGACTTATTGGTAACGACCCCGGAATGCGGATTTTATGGCTCGGATAGCTTCATTAGGTGATTTAGGACTTATGAATGTGTCTGAAATATTTTTGTAAATGTCCGGTGTAGAATTAGGCTTGAGTTGGCGAAAGTTAGTTTTTGGCGATTTCCGGTCGGCAGTGAAAAAAAACTATCGGGGTCAGAATGGAATTCCGACAGTTGGAAGAGGTTCGCAATGTCATTTTGGTTATGTGTGCAACATTTCAGATCAATCGGAGGTGTTTTGGATAGTTTCGACGTCGTTGGTGGAATTTAGAAATTTCAAAGTTCATAGGCTTGAATTCGATGTGATTTTTGTGTTTTGATGTTTCGAAGGCTCGACTAAGTTCGTATTGTATTTTGGGACGGGTTGGTATATTTGGTTGAGATTCCGAGGGCCTTGGGTGGATTTCGGAAGGTTAACATATCAATTTAGACAAGAAGAAAAGCTGTTGCATTTTTTCACAGCAACATGAACAGTGCCGCGTGAACAGTACCACATGAACAATACCGCGTGAACAATACCGCGTGAACAGTACAGTGAAAATTCAGGACAGTGTATATATAACGAGCAGTCCGAGTTTTCTTCCATTTTTGAATGAGATTTGAGCTTTTGGAACGATTTTGAAGAGGGAAGACGATTGTTCTTCATTGAGATAAGGATTTTGGACCCAATAATTCGATTTATGTGATTAAGGAAAAAATTAACAGTGTTTAATTGGGAAAAATCAGTATAAAAAGGTGAAATTAGGGCTTGAGTTTAAGAGGCCTTTTAGGGATGATTTGAGGGGTTAAACGGACTCCGATTTCAGAGTTCTTTATATGTACGGACTCGTGAGATGATGATGATCGTTTTGCTATAAAGTTTGTTGAGTTCCGACACATGGGCCCGGGGGTCAGGTTTCGGATAATTTCGGGTTTTGTGCTAAAATTGATATTTTTCAATTGGAATTCATCCCCTTAGCAATTTGATGTGAAAAATCTGAATTTGATAGATTTGGAGCACTCGGGAGTTGATTCGAGAGACAAGCGTGTTGTGGAATAGCTTTTCGGGCTAGTTTGAGGTAAGTAATGTCTTTAAATCCTGTCCTAAGGGTATGAAACCCGGACTTTACTTCCTTTCATGGATTTGGAGTGACGCACACAGTGGATGACGAGTGTGGGGCTTGCACGAATTGGAAATTTAGAAATATGTTCCTTTTTAGGCAAATATTGAGTTGCGAAACTTCTTTTAAAGCATATGTTTATTAGTATTACTATATTTTTTTATACTTGGGCTGTAAGCCATGTTTGGGGCCTAGTAGCGATCTGTTTTAACCCCTTGGGGGCTATTTTACTGCTATTCCTCACTTTGAAACTATGATTTTACACTCAGTCTTTCTTGCTAAATTATTTTGACACTCAAAGTTTGTTGATATTATTTCTTGAAATGAAATACTGTTTTGGGTTGAGAACCCCATTTTATTTATGGACCGAGTGGCGTGTTGAGAGTGTCTGACTGAGTGAAGCCGAGGGCCAATGTTGTGAGCATGTTATGATATGAGAGAGGCCGAGTGCATGAGAGTGATTGATGCCATGATTTAGCTTGTTTATAGCGCTTGGGCTGTAGGAACTCCTCCGGAGTCTTTACACACACCCCACTGAGCGCAGGTACCTACTGAGTGCGAGTGCCGAGTGCCGAGTGCAGAGTGCAGAGTGCGGAGTGCAGAGTGATCTGTGATTGGGAGGCATGAGTGACAGTGAGGTTGCCTGAAGTGCTGATGCTGCGTGACTGTGAGGTGCTGAGTGACTATTATTGAGTGATGGTGAGGTGCTGAGTGACTGATTACGAGTGATGATTTTGCCCGAGGGGCGATTTAAAATGATATTTTGCTGAGCTTTTGATTTTGATTCGTTTCATCTTTCAAACTGATATTTTGGGAATTTTACTGAGATATATTGGAAATTATACTTGTTTCAAGGATTTTTACGGAAACTAGTTTTCGAACTTATGTATACTTTATTGAGACTTGATATTTTACGGTATTGTGGATTGGTGTATTTGTTGCTGTGTGTTTCTTATTCTTCAGACTGTGATTTATTTTCATTACTACTGAGTTGGCGTACTCATCATTACTCCCTGCACCTCTTGTGCAGATTCAGGTGCTGGTTGTGAGCAGTATCCATTTGAGTTCATTCATCGTCAACATTCGGGATTTCGAGGTAGCTGTCCAGCATCCACAACTTCTCCATTTCCCTTCCTTCATTACTATTAGTATTTTATTCCGATACATGGTTTATGACATTATCAATGTTAGTTTTATTCTTAGATGATCGTGATCGGTTGACTCCAGTCCTGGGGGATTTGTTTAGATAGTATATTATATTATTATGTTTGCTTAAAGACTTAGAGAAAATTTTTATACTCTGTTGCTGGTTATTATTGATTTTTGAGAAATTATATTAAAACAAATGTGTAGTTATGTGATGGTAGGCTAGCCTAGTTCCACGATAGGCACCATCACGACCTGTTAGGATTTGGGGTCGTGACAAGTTGGTATCAGAGCTCTAGGTTACATAGGACTCAACAGTCATGAGCAGGTTTAGTAGAGTCTTGCGGATTGGTATGGAGGCGTCTGTACTTATCTTCGAGAGGCCGCCGAACCCTTAGGAAACATTCCACATTCTTGAATTCTTGTCGTGCGAATCTATTTTATTCATCCAAAAGCGTAACTCCTTGAATTAATTTCATGTATTCGAATGCGCATGCGAGTGCTTGGTATCGATTGTGCGTCATTGTCTTGTGACTTCCATGGGTGAGATGTGATTTTTAACATGTTAATAATGGGCCAGTCGGAAGGACTTGAGGCCGGATTTTGTCTGTGGATTGAGTGTTGAGATTTCAATTGGTTGAGCACATGTGTTGGGGGATTTATATGTTTGTTTGTGTCCTTATTGATGGAACTTTGTGACTAGATGACTACGTGGTGAGTGTGATTGATAGTTAGATGTGTTCAGGTTGTTTGATTGTGGCAATAATGGATTAGCGAGAGAGGTAACAAGAATCATTGAGTAATTGACTTCATTCTTAAGTTAGAATATGACCTTGAGCTGTGAGTGTACTGAATGACCTCTTATGTTGTTTAGATGTGGAGCAAAATGGACCCTTCTATTGTGTTATAAGTTCCTGGTGATGTCCTTTGGGCTGACCAATACCCCAACAACGGTCATGTATTTGATTGCCGATGTATTCAGCCGTGTTATAACTCCTTTGTTATTGTATTTATTGATGGCATCCCGCCGTACTCTCGTAGCCAGGGATAACATACTTAGCATTTGATGATGGTATTACAAGGACATAGGGAAGAGAAGCTTTGTGCGAAGTTCTCCAAGTGTAAATTTTTGGCTCCGTTCAGTAGCATTCTTGGGACACGTGGTGTCCAGTGAAGGTATCTTTGTGGTCAGACGAGTGTGAGTAGAGCTTCCAAAAGCTCAATAATTCCTTGACCACACCTCTAGTGTTAGCATTGCCATCAGCTTCAGGTTCTTATACTTCTTAATGGGATGTCTTGGGGGCAGGCAGTGGTTGTCTTCTAATGTAGGAAGGTATAGTAATTGCGCGATAGCTATGATTTTTTGAAGTGTATAGGGTAATATCCTTTTGAGGTTAAGCAGGTAAGGGTATCTCCTGCGGGTTGTCTTGAGGTGTGTGACCCTTATGTTTATCTGTAGCAAGTTCTCTATATCAGTAAATGATGTATGTTGTAATTTGAGTTTAGATCGCTTGTGGGAGTTGGCATGACAATTACAATGGTGGATGCGAGATTTGCATTTGATTTGAGTGTTAGATGGTTTGGGTCAGATGAGCGTATGTAGGATTTAGTTGAACCTCACCACAATATGGTGGCAGTGATAGTGTATAGGCACCGTGAGTTATTGCTGTCTTGATCCTTGGCTTTGAGCCAAGTGGGGGAGTCCGCTAATGATAAGTTGATTACGCGATTATATGTTGTATTGGTTTCGGTTCGAGGTATGTTGGTAAATCAGTTATGACCTACAGAGGTGGAGTCTGGGAATGACTCGAGTGATGGAAATTTGTCGATACAGGTTGTAATGTACTTTACGGATAATGGAACTTATTGAATGATTGAGTTGAAATTGTAAAAAGTGTAGTGTGTGCAGTGTATGAGTGTGCATATTGCTTCAAAGGTGTGGATTACTTTCCTAGTATGTGGTCTACAAACGGGGTCAGGTCGTACTTTCTGTTGGTCAGTATAATTGAAATTGCGTAGAGTGAATGACGTTTGAGAATAGTTCTGAAGGATTCAAGATTATATGTAGCGCTTGAGGATATTCAAGGTGTGAATTGGGCTAGAACTGAGATTTACGTGGAAGGTGTCAAGACATGTGGTGTATTTACATTATCATGGGTTCTATCCATCAGTATCAGGAAAGGGAAGGTATTGAATTTAAATTCGAAGGAAGTCTCTTCAGGGTAGGTATTTATAATGTGGTGCTTTTGGGGAATATCTTAGAGAGTATTAAGTGGTTTATGAGCCTAAGACAGTCTATTTTATGCCCGGATTTTGTGTGGTGAATCTGGATTGAGAATTTCGGTATCGTAGCAAGGAAAAGTATCAATTCGAAGGTAAGTCAGAAGGAACTTGGATAAATAGGACAGCTTGGTAGTAGTTCAGATCATCATGATAAAGGATATGGAGAGTTCTTTGGGTGTAAATGAGGTAATGAGTTGTTACAGGTGTTTCTTAGAAATTCTCTTGGGATTTGGTGGCATGCGTAACATGGTTGAGTTAGAAGGATTCAGTCCTGCCAGTGTGGTGTTGTACTAATGAGATTCGGAGAGTTTTTGATGGTTTCTACCACGGGTAGAGGTGTATATTTTCTACAGGCATGAGGGCCATGTGATGTATAGTGATTTTGCTTCTAGATGGGGTCAAATGTGAAGTTCTTGACCTGTAAGGGAGCATGAAGTTATCATATTTATCATAGGATGGCATGGCGTATGCAGTATTTTGTGTATAGTGGAGATTGGCATATGTGAGGTCACGTTTTAGCTCTGGAAAGAAGGTCAGGATTGGCAGTTTTAGATGACTAGGTAGGTGATACCACCATTTAGTGGCTTGATGAAAGCATACGTTCAGAGGGGGCAATGTGTTTGAGTTAAGGGTGCTTCATTGGTATTGCGACGCACTTTTGTTGGATCGACTGTTGATATTCAAGTTTGCTTGGTGGCACAGAAGAATTATAGGAATATCCCCCGTGGAATGATTGAGTATTAGAGACATGTTATATATTCGAGTGGTGGAATTCGGATCAGATATGGTAATTGGTGCGCCCCATGGATTTCGAGACTGGGAGTTTTCATAAACATAATATTTTGTGGTTGTGGACTATGAGGATGCGGGCAAAGCTAGTAAGGTGTTAGTATATTTCATGATTCAGTCATAATGAACCTTTGGAGAGTTATCTACCTGTTGTGGGTAACCAGAGTTGATTTAGAATTATTCGTAGGCCAATATGGGTGTGTGTTCTACACTGAGTCAAAATTGTTGACCCCAAATTACTATTGTTGAGGGATGTACCATTCGATTATCATTGAGCTTATTCATGTTTTGGAGTGATCTATGAGTTACCTTTCAGTGTTTCGAGGAGTTGTGATCATTGATTGTATGTGCATAGGGTGCGGTTCTATCTGGGCTTTATAGCGAGATTTGAGTAAGGTAAGTAATTGGGTGTTGTAGGATTGAGACGTGTTGGTTATGTCCTTTCTGGTTCGGGTGGCATCGTATCGTCTGATTTCCCCCAGGGTTATGGCAATGCACTTTGAGTAATTGATGTCAAATTTTGCATCGTTATTGATTTTGAGCAAGGTGGCTTGGATTATGTCATGTGGTCCAGCGGTTGGATGGGATCACACTTTGCAGCAGAGTTAGGTAGAGGTATAACCTTGATGTCAGATTCGTGTGTTCAGATTTTACGTGTGGTCCGGGCTTCTAGCATGATGTTGTGATGGTAATAGTTAATGGCAGGATAGTCCTCTCGTGTGAGACTTATTTATTTTATAAATTGAGCTTTTGGGATGTTGTTATTGAGTGCACGAGTTGCACAAGTTATGGCTCTGGATGGTATACTGGTATTGATGCTGATCAGACGAATGGTTACTAGATTCTACGTGTTCCTTTCATCATCGGCAGCATATGAAAGTGTTAGAACGAGGTTTTGCTTGATGAGAGGTTATTTACCGGTATTGGGTTGTTATAAGCAACTATTGTGATTAGGAGTTATCACCACGAGTGCTTGAGTCATGTAGTGTATCATGGTAATTCATCTTGGGTTACAGATATGACTTGTTACAATATGCCCAGACTTATTCAGTTTATAGTTGTGGGATTTTGATCTTGTAAATTGATTCAGAAGTGAAAATGTAGTTCTAAGGTTTTTGGGTTAAGATTGGATTTCGAAATTTCATCTATGTGGTGCTATCAGACCTATATGGGTCAAGGTGACGTGGAATCATCTCCAAATATGTGCATGGTAGGTTACACAACAATTTTGGTGGTGTTTGGAACAACTCTAGGCACGTTCGAGGACGAATGTGTGTTTAAGAGGGGGAGAATGTAATGACCCTGCCGGTCGTTCCATAGAAATTTCATTATTATTCCTGTGAGCATGTGATTATTACTTGCCATATTGTCCTATAAAAATCTCAAAAATCAATTGATTTTATGAATTTTTGTTGATTTTTCAGTGATTAATCGTGAAAGATTTGTATTTTGGCATATACATAATTCATCTTTTTTTTAAAATTGTTAAAAATTGCATCACTATTATCAAAGAATTACAAAGTTGTAATTAACTAAATAATAGAAGAATGATGGTTATTTAATGTAATATATTCTGATAACTGATTACTAAAAATCAATCATTTTTATTCCATAAATCATAGATTAATTAGGAATACAAAATTGGTCGTTGTATTCTTGATTAATCTGTAAATAGATGAAAAATAAGGTTTAAATTAATTACTACATTTTTTGGATGAAAATCGATTTTTAACTTAATTAGATTAATTAAGTTAATTAGTTAAGAAAGCAAAATCGGACCTGGGCCAAGAAATACCCAGGCCCAATCCCTATACACTCAAACAACCCAGGCCCAAACCCCATTACCTGGCCAGCCCTGTCTATTACCCAAAACGACCTCGTTTTGTCCCCTCCAAATCACAGCCATTGGATCGATTTGATCCAACGACTCCCAAACTCCCCCCTCTAAACTATATAAGTGTCCAAACTAAACCCCACCCCCTCATTTCACCAAAGCCTCACACCCCCCTGTCCGTCTCTCTCACATCTCTCTAAACACCAAACCCTAGCCGCCACCCTCTGCCTGCCAGAAATCGCCTACCGGTGGCGGACGACCTCCAAACCACCCAAAACTTTCACCCTATGATCCTCTCCTCACCCTTAACCCCATCCCACCATCAGTTTCCCTAAAAACCCACCCAATTCCCTTCGATTTCAGATCTAAGAAAGCAGAAAAACTAGTTTCCTATTACCAGTCGATTTAGAACAACTAATGGTTCAAAGCTACATGAGTCAACAACTCTTAATGAGAGCGATTGATTCATGTGGGTTTGGATCATTTCCAAACTTCGTTGGAATCCGGCCAAACACCCACAGGTATCCCCCCCTCCCTTTTTTTTTCTTTTCCAATCTATTTGTCTTTTCTTGTGTTTTGGTTTCCTTTTCCGATTAAAATCATTACTTTTCAGTTTTTGTTCTCATATGTCACTGTTCCTTTGTTCTTGTTTGCTTTCTTCCTTTTCTTCTTGTTCTTTTCCCTTCAATTAAGTTTGGTTTAAAAAGTGGCCCCATACACGTTTGAATAGTAGCCGCATTAGGGTTCATGACTGCTTGTTTAGAAATTAGGTGAATATTGTTTTGAAGGTCATTATAAGACCCTAGTTACTCACTATTTTCCTTTATGTTTTCTTTTACCTATTCATGTTTTCCATTTTTAGTGTAAAGTCCCAAATGCATTTAGTTTAGGTTGTTATCACTATTTTTGTATGATTTAAATGTTCAAGTTTAGTAATTTGTATGACCAAGCTTAGCATTAGGTTTTTGTTTAGTTTCTTTTCTCTGCTAATTTCCAGACATTTTTATGTTGGTGAATTCTGTCAATAAACAAGCATGAAAAACTGATCAATTAAATCCCTGAATTCATATGTTGAAATGCTTGTTAGTAAAACAACCTCTTTTAGTTGTTTTGCTCATGTTTTGTTTGAGGTCGTTGTTTGCTTTAGCTTTGATTTTGCTGCCTATGTTATTAGTCTCCCTTAGATGTTAACTTCCAATTAATCATAGTTTAAATTGCAACTCTTAGGTTAGATTGGCCTATTCAAGTAACTTAAACAAACTAATTCCCCCTAGGCTCAAGTGAAACTTAAACAGACTTTAATAAGGGAAAACTGACTAAGTCTAAGAAACTTAGTTAACTCTCATTAAGCAACCAAAATCCTAAAAAATCAGTTGATAATTAGAAAACTAATCAACCAATTAGGCTAAAAACTCAGTTCTAAAATAATGTTTGATCATGATTTAACCTAGACTTATCAACACTAATTTAGTTAACAATAATTTCCCATAATCACTTGCTTAATAGATTAACCTAGTCTAATAGTCTCTTAAACAACTAACTAAGTCCTAAAATCTGCCTAAGGTAATTAATTTAGCACTAATTAACTAAAACAAACCATTTAACCTAGGCTTGATAATTAGTTAAGTTTATGATTTTAGGTAAGTGAGTTGACTTAATTAAACTAAATCAGTTAACTTAATTTAAGAAATCAAAAATAATTGGTTTACTTTAATTAATTGATTTAAACATAAGTAAGTAGTATGAAACTAACTCTAGGCATTTAATCAATTAACCTTTGATTAATTAACTCAACCTTAGTTAAGAACAACTAGTTGTCACCTAAAGGGCATAACTAGTGTCAGTAACTATAGTTAAATGATAACCCAAGTAAGTAACCCTGGTTACCTAACGGTAATATAGGGGCTTCGAAGGGGTACATGAGAAAATATATATTAAGAAATCAGATTTTAAAGGGTAAGAGGGTCTTTTAATTGGTAGGGTAGTTCTAGAATAGGGGCAGTCCCAAAGATAAGGGTGACATCTGCCCTATATACTATTTTGGTACTATTTTCAGCTTTGGATAGAGAATATTCAAAAGAATATCCCATTCCCAAATATCCTATAAATAGACCCTCTTTTTAGNAGATCTTTTACACTTTTGAGCTGCTGGAATATAAAATCCTTCCTATTTCAGAAATATTGTCTCCACTTAAAAAAGGTTTTTGAAAAGGCAGAGTACTACTAGAAAATCTGATTTCCTTTTTGAAAAACAAGTTCATAAGTAGATGGCCTAGTTCAGTTGCTATCTTCTTTTTTTCTGAATTTTGGGTTTTTTTCTGGAAGTTTTCCTTCAAACATGCATACTCAAGATTTCTGGGTGTATTCTTGTTGGATTGTTTTGTTTTTTCTTTGGGGTTTCTATTTGTTGTTGCTGATTTCTCTTCCTTCTTGCTGTTATTTTTTCCTACTTGACCTTTATTTGGTCAAGTCTCTTTTCCGTTTTTCTCTTTAAAGGTATGTATCAGTTCATCTCTTCTTAATGAAATTCTTATACTAGAATCATCATCTTCTGCTCACTGTGTAAAACTAGCTGTTCTTGATGAATGAAGTTACTGTTTCTATTTTGTTAGATGTAACTGTGTAGATGTTTATTGGTATGATAATGACTCTGTGGTTGTGATAGATAATGTCTTGGTGTTAGTATTTCTCCTGTTGGTGCATGATTGTTTTCTTAAGATTATATGTACATGAATGTGATAAGTACTAATGGTCCTATATTAGGAAACAAGCTGCATTAAGGTGTTGAATCTGACCTTCTCTATGGTCAAATTCCATCAATAAGAATGCAGAAATATGCCTTCGATTGAGTCTCTTTGATCAATAAAGAGATTCAATAAGCAAGTCTCTAGATAGTTTAGGATATTGGCATTAGGGTAGATGAATATGACTTCTTAATAGTCAAATTCACCCCTTAGCAGTGCACAAACATTAGTATGGTTGGCTGAAGTTTACCCTTTTAAAGGGTATAAAATATGTAATTAAGAAGGGCATCAGAGTGAGGAATCTGAGCCTTTGATTGGTCAGATTCATCCTCTAAAATGCCTAAATGAGCAAGCCTCTATATGGTTTGGAATAATGTTGAATTAGCACTAGAGTAGATGAATCTGACTTTCTAATAGTCAAATTCACCCCATTAATAGCGCATAACAGTAGTTTAGCTTTTGCTGAAAATTATCCTTCAAAGGATATAAGTGTGTAATGAGATGGAGCTTTAGGAAAGTGAATCTGAAGTAAATAAATAGTCGGATACAGTCCTCAAAATGCCCATAGTAGTAAAGGTATTTGAATAAATGCTTGCTGAAATCCGTTTCATGACACAAAGATGACTTTTAAAGAGTCTAAACAAAGTAATATCACTGGGTTTGAATATAACCTTTTCTATGGTTAGATTCAGCCCATAAGAAGGCATGAACATATTTTGTTATCCTATGGCATCATTAAGGATGAATCTAACTCCCTTTTTGTGACTAGATTCATCTCACAAAAATGCCCAAAGGTCCGTCATTAATACTGTCCAAGTACTCAAACTTTGGACTTATAATTAAAATGCAGGTTTAAGTCTTTGAAGGACATGTTTGCTGGCTTGCACAGGAGCGTCAACTAGTTTTGCTTTTTCCCTTCTTTATTTTTCCTATTAGTAAATTAGTATTACTATGATTCAGGAGTAATGTAATAGTAATAACATATCTACAGTCTTCTATGTACATTTCACCTTTTTTCAGTTGTAAATATGGACTGAACTATATAAAATTTATGATCAGTTGTATTTTTTCTTAATTCAGAAACGTTTATTACTATAGTAGTTATGGTCCAGACATGCCAAGGTCACCCGAGCTGGGCCAGACTCGTAAACATGGCCCAATTGAGCCTGGTAGTATCTGAATTTTAGGCTATGGGTCCTGGAATGTTAGACCCATTAATTGTGTTAAACAATATGTAACCAGTCCTTTTTCTCTTCTATTGTCAATTAGCATGAGAAGTGTTTTCATTCACGAAATTCACTGTAAATTTCTCACTACTGAACACAAATGGGTTTTCAAATCGATTATCAAAAAGGTAGAATCTGAAATGTGGATCTTTTCTTAAACTGTCCACTCTAAATAAAAGCAACCATAACTTAATTCAGTTTTTTTAGGCTTGTTCTGTCACAAAATTTAAGACAAAATTCCATGTTAGATCCATAAGCTGTGTATAAATACTCTTGTTTAGTATATAGGAGTAGATCAAACGGTAAAGAAATCTTGTATATGTAACCTTATAATCACAATTCAAAATTTTCCTTATTTCTTACCATATAGACGTGAGATGTGTTAGTATGTTTGTTCTTAACTATTTTTCGAATCATGTCCAAATGAATTAATTAGGATGGCCTAAAGTGATACAATTTGGGGCTTAAACGAGGCCATAACCCAAAAACATGTTATCTTTAGGGTATTGAACATCATTTTAGGTAATCCTTAGGTAGAATCAACACCTTTACTTTGAAACTTGAGAAAAATCGAGTATTGCCTCAAATTACCTTAACCTACACTCGGGAGTGGCAACTCATGCCCCCGACCCTCACTCCAACCAACTAGTAAAACACATATAGCAACCACTGGTGCATTTCATGTGACGTGATTACCATGTGTTCAAAAAAAACAAGTGTATGTCATCGTAACTTGTCCAAGGTAAATCCATAAAACGTCCTAATTGATTTTAAAACTAAAATGTTCCTTCAAATAGAAACATAAAGAATGATCAAATATCGCCTTAAATAGGCACTATAAAACCGTCGCGACCATAGTCCTGACTACGTAATCTACACTCGGGTGCGACAACTCATGTCCCTGTCTTTAACTTCAAATTATATTAAAATTGCGTGTTGCAATTACGGGTGCATTTCATGTGGCAGAATTGCACTATGTCCAAAAACAAACAAGTGCACGCTATCATGACTTGTTTCAAGATAAATCCATAAAAATTAAAAGCGGATAAAAAGTGAAAAAGGCTAAAAAGAACAATAGGTTTAAAATATGTAATTAATTAGATAATTAGGCCAAATATTAATAGTTAAGCGACCGTGCTAGAACCACGGAACTCGGGAATGCCTAACACCTTCTCCCGGGTTAACAGAATTCCTTACTCGGATTTCTGGTCGCAGACAAATTAAAACAGAGTCAAAAACTTCCTCGATTTGGGATATTAAAATAAACGGTGTCTCGGAGCATCGTGAAAAATCTGGGTGGCGATTCTGAAAAAATAATAATAACTCCCAAAATCGAATAATGTCACTTTAATTGGAAAAACTCCCTTATTACCCTTCATTAATTCGGGGTAGTGGAAAAAGAAGGTGTGACAGCTCTGGCGACTCTGCTGGGGAGATGAACCCAGAATCTCTGGTTCAGGGTTCAAGAATTCGAGCTTGAAATAGACTATTTTATTTGGCTTTATTATCTGATTTCTACATGTTTAAACCTAACGTGCTAAATGTCGCTTTTTACCGCTTTGATATTATCTGAACTATATATATAAATTGTGCCGAAACCCTATTCTCTCTGAGTCTTCTAAATCATCTGGGAAGTGTGCACTTCGTGTGACTTTTTTTTAGTTAGAGTCATATCCAAATTATAGAACGAGGTACAGATAACTTGCAAAGGCAGTGAAGCTTCTGTATTCTCGGTACGCTGCCCCGACCTCGGCTCGAGCTGTCCGCTCGGGTAAGCCTGGTCTAGAACAAAACCCCAGGTTTAAACTTAGAATAACAAAACCTCTTGCCGGATCCCTAGTAGGAACTCTTATCTGCATCATGCACATTTGACTTAGGGGGCTCAACACAGGGGTTGAGTCCGTCTAGGACAGGTGTACCCGCAATGAAAGACTACCCCGATGCATCTTACTTGCTATGTATGCATTTATTTGTCTCAGCTTGTGTATTGACCGACTAAACCAAAAAATGAATAGAAAAACCAAGAGAGAGGTAGAATAGAGAATTCACCCTGTTTTGAAAATCCTCGTATTTACCCCGAAACTCCGCCAAAATTTCTGAAAAGATATATAAAACAAAATGAGTGGGTGTATATTTTTAATCAGTAAGGATTTTCCCGAACTACGCTTTATTTGATTCTCACGGGTGTGGGATACGTAGGCAACCCTCATCGGGTCCGACTCCATTTTTCAAAATCAAAAGGATATAGCCCTAAATGAAAATAGGTGACGCAATTATAGCCTGATCGCCCAAGTGGGGGGCGGAAGGCCGTTTTGCAAAAGTGGCCGCCTCTATTTTGTCATTAAATTTCGACCCAATTTGTGAACACAACCTTAAAGGGCCGTATTCGCAAAGGTGGTCCATTTTTCTTTATTACAAAACCCTTTTCCAAAACGACACTTTTCAAAAATTTTCTGTGGTTTTAATCAAAAACGAATGTGCAGGATGAATACAGTTGAAAAAATCCTCTTTAGGGCAGTCGAGGAAATCCCTATAGGACTCCATATATGGTGGAGCAACTTGGGGGAAACCAATATAAAGTCTGTTATGAAAGATTTAGGGGGACTTACTGGCCTTTTAAAGATCAAGCCGAGGTTGGACATCGTCGAGGCTCTAGTACCGTTTTGGGATCCCGCCCACAACGTATTCCACTTTTTAGACTTTGAATTGATGCCCACGCTAGAGGAAATAACAGGGTATGCTGGTCTCAATGATAATCTCAGAAGTCGGTACCCAGTGGCATCTAGGGCGGTGACTCCCCACAAGTTTTTGGATCTGTTGAACATTAGCCGGGACGTCCAAGACCTACACTTGTCCGAAGGTTTCTGCACTTCCTATTTTCTTTACAGACGTTATTGAGATCCCCAGGGTTATGGGACTAACAACACTGGTCTAACTCACAAAGATCAGGTTAAATGGGAAGCCCGCCGGGGGCTAGCTTTTGTGGTAGCATTCTTGGGCACCTTGATTTGCCTAAGAAGTGATGGATGTATAGACATTGGCACACTTATACCGATGGTCTTAGCCGAGATTTACCGTGCTCTGACAATTTTCCAATCTGGGGGAAAATTCTTTGAGGGGTGCAACCTGCTCCTACAAATCTGGCTGATCGAGCACCTCTGTCATCGCCCACGCTACATGAACTACGGTTTAACTGGTTTGAACTGCATCGAGGAACATAGTGCTCGGGTAAAAGGCCACCAATTTCCTGAAGGCACGGAAGCCTGACACTCATACTTGAGCTCACTGACTGCCCACCAAATCGAGTGGACGTTCGGGTGGCTCCCTCTCAGCGAGGTTATCAATATGTCTGCTGAGGTTTGCTATCTCCTGTTAATGGGCCTGCGAAGCATTCAGCCATATGCCCCGCACCAGGTCTTACGCCAGTTTGGGAGACAACAGGGTGTTTCCCATGACGAGTATTTAAGCCAACAAGCCATTGAGTTATGCCCAAGGGCTGCATTTCCTGAAGGCAGGGTCCGTCAAATCTGGAACGAGTGCAGGTTTTTAGAACCTCAAACTCGAGTGAGGGACTTATCCAAAGGGGAAGTGGAGCCCGCCTATACCTCTTGATACGGCGTAAGAGGCAGGGAGCATCAAGAGCAAGAACGACCCGCAAAGAGACCCCACGTACAACAATTCACCGAGCAAACTCAAGAGCATTGGGCTTGGTTAGAAAAAGAGAACAACTAGCGAGCCACCATAAGCAAGTTGGAGGCCTAGGTCAGGGAAATCAAGTTCGAAAACATTCTACATACTGCCTCAATTGAAGGCGAGAAAAATAGATTAGCCTAAGAAAATGACGTCCTCCGGGCCCAGATACATGAACTAAAAACAACTGCTGAGAACCTAGAGAGAAACAGGGCTGATGAAAGGCTTATCAACAGCCTGAGGCATAATGTATGTAGCTATAGGAATTATTTAGACAAAGCTGAAGAAGAACTGGCCGAAGTTCGGGCAAGATTAACAAGAAGTGCAGAAGAAAGAACAGAGTTTGTCCAGAGACTAAAAAGGAAATGTGACCAGGAAGTCGTGGGCTTGAAGGAAAAATTGGCCACCCTCGAGAACGAAATGGCCAAACAAGCAAAAAGGTTTAAAACAGAGAGGGAACAGTGCTATGCCATGATGGCTTAGTTAGAAAAAGAGTTGCAACAATGGAAAGAACGGAGTCACAAAGATGCCCAAACATTAGAGGCGAGATCCCAACAAATCGGGCGCCTGCTTCAAGAGAAGGGTATTATCAGGCGAAGGGTCCAAGAGATAGCTGACTACATCGTCACCAGATGTCAGGAATGCGAATATATGACTCGAACCACTTTCTTCTCAGCAGTTATGATCTCCGTCCACAAGATAATGGACCACTTTTACCGGCTCCGACAAGACATAGCACGCAGGCCCGTGGCAAGGCCGAATGATGCCCCACCGGCCCCTAGAGCAGTGAAGAACTAATGTATTCTTGATATTTTTGAGTCTGTACTTCACTTTTCTAGTCGTAGTCATGTATTGAGTCCATACTAGTTTTTATATTTTTAGAAAATATGTGTCAAGTATGTTTTGCAAACTCTGTAATTCCAACAATGGGCTCCAAGTTTTCTGTAATCAAAAGTGTTTATGAATGGAAATTTTTAGAATAAAGCTTTTAGAAAAAAAAAATATATGCGTTTCTTTGGGGTTTTTAGCATGAACTACATGATGATCTGATTCACGCGGCGCCATGATACATAGGCAATCCACATAGGATTCGATCATAACCATAAGAAAGGAAACCGAGCGAGGAATAAAAAAGCGGAAGCAATAACAAGGGAACAACAAGAATGATAAAAAGAAAAACAAACCAAGAGATAAAGTCGGGATGAAGTACACAATTGTTGCAAAAACATATAGAAAAGCATCAGGTGCATTGCATACCCCGTACGTGCGATTGCCTATGTGATACATGTTTTAACCTGACGTTTTGTTGGTTCAATATTAAAGGTATTTTAAGGTGGTTGGTTTTGCGGTAACCTGGCTTCTCATTCTTAGTTCACTAGATCAAAAGGGAGCATAGAAATGACGTCTGAAAGTCACTTGCCAATTGTCAACTCTTCCGTGAAAGACCTAAATCTAGCCATCCCAACATCTGAAGAGAACAGGACTCTGCGTTGCCGCATGCTGGAAATGTGGGACACATGGTCCAATGGTTGGAAACCGCCTAGTACCATCCCGGTTTTCCCAGAGATAATCCCCAGGGCAAGAGGGACGTCCAACATCCCCATAAGCTACCCAGCCACGCCATTTGGATATCCAACTATGTCGGCTCACTTTGCCGGAAGGCCTTCTATGGTTCGCCCCCAGGCTTTGTTTTCTGGTGTGTCTTCCAATATTTTCACCGCACCACCAATCTCTGCCACGACCCCACTAACTATCTCTGGGCCAAGTTTCGAGCCGCCAACATTCACATTCCAAACACCATCCGTCCATCAGGGTACCGCTCATGCTACTCCCAATGCATATCCCCAACAAACTCAGCCTGAGTTCATTTTGGGACAAGATAAGAAAAGCTTCAAGAATGAAGAAATAACTAGAAAAATGAAGAGTATTGAACAGAGCCTAAAAAATATACAGGGGCTGAGCGGGCAGAAAAGTGTCTCCTATGCAGATTTGTGCATGTTCCTGCACGTCCATCTGCCTCTCGGGTTCAAAACCCCCAAGTTCGAAAAATATGACGGACATGGAGACCCCATATCCCATCTAAAAAGGTACTGCAACCAGCTCAGGGGAGCAGGTGGGAAGGAGGAACTTCTCATGACATACTTTTGAGAAAGCTTCACGGGGATTGCATCAGAATGGTACATGGACCAGGATATATCATGTTGGCACATATGGGATGACTTGGCACGATACTTTGTCCGACAATTCCAATACAATGTGGACTTCGCTCCCGATAGAACTCCTTATCCAATCTCAAAAAGAAACCCTCAGAGAGTTTCATAGAGTACGCCATCAAATGGCGCGAGCAAGCCTCCAGGGTCAAACCTCTGATGGATGAGGTTGAAATGGTCAGCGTTTTTCTACAAGAACAAGAAGCTGATTACTTCCAAAATATGATGGCCGCCATGGGCAAACCATTCGTGGAAGCAATAAAAATTGGAGAAATGATGGAGAATGGTCTAAAAACTGGTCGTATCCTGAGCCAATCTACCATAAGAGCAACCTCTCAGGCCATCCAAAGCGGATCCGAGGTTGCAGTCAATAGGCAAAAGAAAGAAGAAGGGGCCATGATGGTTTCCGATGTCAGGAAACCTCGACAATACCCACGCCCATTTTCTTAAGCTTCCTAACATTACTATCCTCACCAAGATACAGCTTATGCTTCGCCCCCTTTTCCCTATGCGGTAATGAACGCTCAACCACATCCCAGGCCCCCACAACAATACAATCATAATAGAACTCCACCCCCAAAGAATAACCATCGTCCCCCAACTCCATATAATCAACGCCCTCCTCAAAACAGCTACCCGTACAATGCCTACCCCCGAGATCCACCAAGGAGACTTAATTTCACTCCCATCGGAGAGCCGTATTCCAGCCTCTTCCCAAAGTTGGTCCAGATGGGACTCCTGCAATCCGTACCTCCACACGGGCAGAATCCCTAATCACCATCATATAGACGGGGTACCAGTTGTGCTTACCATTCCGAAGCAGAAGGGCACGACACAGAGGATTGCTGGACCCTCAAAAGGGCCGTGGAAAGCTTTATAGAACAAAAGAAAGTGGTTTTAAGGGACGAAAAAGCTCCCAATGTGACGAACAATCCACTGCTCGCTCACAATCATGGGCCCGTCATCGGCATGATTTGCGAGGATCAGGATTTTGATCCAGCTCTAAAGGCCATCATCGGCATTGCAGATGTAGAAAGAAAACCCAAGGCAGCACCCAAACCAGTCAAGGAGATGAGAAAGAGTAACCCCGTCCCCCAGGCCACGAAAAAGGCTGAGACAGGAACAAATAAGGGACCCCTTAAAGAGACTGTCCTTTACATCCCCAAGTCACACAGGAAGGAACAAAGTGTGTTGAGCCCTCCCAGAAGGTTACAATTCAACAAGGCAATAATGAATGGCCCAAAAATGTATGTCCCAAAGGGGACGTATGCAGCGCGGGGGCAAATAATTTCACCCAGGCTAAATTAGCACGTGGTTATTAGCCGTGCATCGCAAACTCCCATGAAGAGTACTACTTCCGTCCCATGGAATTACCGCAGGACTGTGGTGACATATAAAGGAAAAGAGATTAATGGGGAAACAAGCGATATAAACTCTTTCGAGAAATACCTCGACCTGGAAGAGCTAAACAAAAGCAAGTTGAAATGCTTTCCGCCCAAAAGGCCAATCAGTGCCGGAGAGGCAGAAGAATTCTTCAAGAATATGAAAACCTCGGAATACGCCATAATCGAGGAGCTCAGAAAGTCCCCCACCCAGGTCTCACTTCTATCCTTGCTGGTAAATTCATGCGAGCATCAGAAGATCCTGATCAAAACGCTCAACGAAGCATACGTTCCAGCCGACACCACAATCGAGTAGATGGAAAGGATGGCAGAACGATTTTTTGAGGTTAACCAGATTTCATTCAGCAAGAATGATTTGCCCCCGGAAGGGGCCACCCACAACGAAGCTCTCCACCTAACTGTTAGATGTGAAGGTTACTACGTGAAGAGAGTTATGATGGACGGTGGATCCGGGGTTGATATTTTCCCTCTATCGACCTTACAAAGAATGGAGACAGGGACTGAAAGAATCAGGCCCAACAATGTGTGCGTCCGTGCATTCAATGGTATCAAGAGAGACACCATCGGGGATATTGATTTGTTCTTGACAATAGGCCCTGTAGACTTCGAAGTGACATTCCAGGTCATGGATATGGATACTTCCTACAATTATCTCCTGGGAAGGCCTCGGATCCATGCGGCAAGGGCAGTGCCATCTACTCTCCACTAGATGGTTATGTTCGAATATGAGGACCAAGAAATCGTGGTCCATGGGGAAGACGAGCAATTTATTTACAGGGACCCATTAGCCCCATGCCTGGAAGCAAGAGAGGGCAGCGAGTACATAGTCTACCAGGCTTTCGAGATTGTGGTTACGGACCAGCATGAGGAAGGAACCTCGTGCCCTCAACCCTTCCTATCAAACGCGTCAATCATGGTCGCTAACGACATGATCAAACATGGGTACACACCTGGAAAAGGGCTCGGGGTGTCCTTGCAAGGCATTAAAGAACCCGTCACTTTGCCTACCAATAAAAAGTTTTTTGGCAGAGGGTTTCAAGCTACCCCCGACGATGAACAATGGGCTGACCAACGCAATAAAAATGATTGGGTATTGCCTCAGCCGATCCCACACATCACCGCATCATTGATCAAGCCAAAATACATGGAGGAAGAGGAAGAGATTTTCACGGCTGAAGAAATAGAAGAAATATGCGGAGCAATGAGGCAAATGTTGTATGAGGCCCATATGGTCCAACCAGGAGAGGGCTCCAGCACTGCCAAAGTACAGTATATGGGGCTTGATGCGAAGTTGCAAAACTGGGAGGCTACTCCATTCCCCATCCGGCGGGAGTCCCGGTAGTTCAGCTTTTGCCATCCTTTCTGCACTATGAGTTATTTTAGGGTGTAACTCAAGTTTTTAAAATTCTTGCCTTTAAATTTCGATGAAAACCCTCCTATTTTCAAATTCAATAAAATGAAATCAAAATTTCATCGTCTACTATTCTTTCTGATTTTTATTTACTTTTCTTATTTTTTCATTCCTAATAATGCGGCTTTAAAAAACATAACATGCTTGCGGACTTCGTGCTCTGATCTTAATACGTCGTCTAACCTTGAAATAATGAATCAAGAACTGGAATATGACAAAGAAGAGGCTTTTAGGGAAATAAATCGAGAATTGGAACAGTTTGAGAATAAGCCTAAGTCAAAATTAAACGAAACGGAACCCGTTAACTTGGGCAATGAAGGAGATTCGAGAAACCATGAAAAGTGTCCACACAGATGAAGAGACTAGAGACGCCTTGATTCAACTCCTATTTGAATTCAAAGACGTATTTTCTTGGTCCTACGACGACATGACCGGACTAAGTATGGACTTGGTGGTACACAAATTTCCAACCTACCCCGGTCATCCACCTGTCCAACAAAAGCAGAGGAAATTTAAAACAGTTATGAGTGACAAGATCAAAGAAGAGGTCGCTAAACAACTAAAGGCCAGAGTAATCCGAGTGGTCCAATACACCACCTGGCTGGCCAATGTGGTCCTGGTGCCTAAAAAGAACGGAAAGGTCCGAGTATGTGTCGATTATCGGGATCTGAATAAAGCCAGTCCCAAAGATAATTTTCCACTACCGAACATACACATCCTAGTTCACAATTGTGCCAAACACGAGGTACAGTCTTTTGTCGATTGCTATGCCGGATATCACCAGGTGTTGACGGATGAAGAAGATGCAGAAAAGACAGCCTTCACTACACCCTGGGGAACATACTGTTACCGGGTCATCCGTTCGGTTTAAAGAACGCTGGGGCGAGTTATATGAGGGCCATGACCGCCATATTTCACGACATGATGCATCAGGAGATTGATGTGTACGTGGATGATGTGATCATTAAGTCCAGAACCCAAAGTGACCATGTGCAACATTTGAGGAAATTCTTCGAACGCCTGCGCAGATATAATTTGAAATTGAACCCAGCCAAATGCGCTTTCGGAGTTCCATCCGGAAAATTACTAGGATTTATAATCAGTCGACGGGGCATTGAGCTGGAACCAGCAAAGATAAAATCTATCTGGGATCTCCCACCCCCAAGAACCAAGAAGGAAGTCATGAGTCTATTGGGTAGGTTGAATTACATCAGCAGTTCATCGCTTAGTTGACCTCCACATGCGAGCCTATATTCAAGCTATTGAAAAATGACGCGGCCGCCAAATGGACAGACGAGTGCCAGGACGCTTTTGACAAGATCAAAGAATATCTGTCAAATCCTCCAGTGTTAGTCCCACCAGAACCAGAGAGACCTTTGTTCCTATACCTGACGGTGCTAAAAAATTCCTTTGGGTGTGTTCTCGGGCAACGCGATACAACCGGGAAGAAAGAGCAGGCCATTTATTACTTAAGTAAGAAGTTCACAAACTACGAGGCCAAGTATTCTCAGTTAGAAAGGACTTGTTGTGCTCTAACTTGTGTTGCTCAGAAGCTCAGACATTATCTGTTGGCTTATACCACCTACCTCATCACGAGGCTCGATCCTTTGAAGTACATATTCCAAAAGCCACTGCCCACCGGGAGATTAGCAAAATGGCAAATCTTGCTCATAGAATTCAATATTGTCTATGTCACTCGCACAACTATGAAAGTTCAAGCATTGGTCGATCATCTAGCTGAAAATTCGATCGATGATGAATACTAGCCTTTGAGCACTTATTTTCTGGATGAAGAAATCAATTCTGTCGAAGTAATCTCGGAAGGTGCTGACACCTGGAAAATGTTCTTCGTCGGGTCAGCCAATGTGAAAGGTATCTGGATAGGGGCAATCTTGATTTCACCCGCAGGACAACACTACCCAGCCACGACCCGCCTCCGTTTCTTCTGCACAAACAATACTGCTGAATATGAAGCTTGTATAATGGGCATTAACATGGCCATTGACATGGATGTAGAAGAGTTTTTGGTCATGGGGGACTCCGATTTGATCATTAAGCAGGCTCAGGGAGAGTGGGAAACTCGAGATGTTAAACTCCTTCCCTACAGACAGCATGTGGAGAATCTTAGTAAGCGATTCAGAGCCGTCAAGTTCAGATATATTCCTCGGTGCCACAATGAGTTAGCCGATGTGCTGGCCACCCTAGTTGCAATGCTGCCCTATCCAGGTAATGTTCTCATAGACCCATTGGAGATCCAAATCAAGGAAAGACATGGTTACTGCAACACGGTCGAAGTAGAATTCGATGTCCAACCATGGTATCATGATATTTAAGGATTTTTGAAGATAAAAGAATATCCCGAGCATGCCAACGGAGACCAAAAGAGAACCATCCGAAGGCTCGCCAGCAGTTTCTTCCTAAGTGGGGAAGTACTGTATAAAAGGACTCCCGATCTAAATCTGTTAAGATGTGTAGACGCCAAAGAAGCCGAAAAGATCATGGGCGAGGTCCATTCAGGAGTATGCGGACCCCACATGAATGGGTACGTCCTCACAAAGAAAATCTTGCAAGCCGGATATTATTGGGTTACCATGGAGAAAGATTGTTTTGGTTTCGTTCGGAAGTGCCATAAGTGTCAAATACATGGCGACGTAATCCGTGCACCACCATCAGAACTGCATCCTATGTCGGCACCCTGGCCATTTGTTGCTTGGGGAATGGATGTCATTGGGCCAATCGAGCCAAGGGCCTCAAACAGGCACAAATTCATTTTGGTTGCTATCGACTATTTCACGAAATGGGTCGAGGCCGTCACATTCCAAGCTGTCACTAAGAAAGTGGTGGTGGATTTCGTGCACACTTATATCATCTGTCATTTTGGTATCCCAAAAACTATCATTACCGACAACGCCGCGAATCTAAACAGTAACTTGATGAGGGAGGTGTGTGAATAGTTCCATATAACACACCGCGAGTCGATCCCTTACCGGCCCAAAGCAAATGGCGCCGTTGAAGCAGCAAACAAAAACATCAAGAATATTCTCAGGAAAATGATTCAAACATCAAGACAATGGCTTGAAAAGTTGCCTTTTGCATTGTTGGGATATCGCACGACTGTGCGTACATCGGTGAGAGCTACCCCTTACCTATTGGTTTATGGCACTGAAGCCCTAATACCCGCTGAAGTCTAAATTCCTTCCCTTCGGGTTATTGTCGAAGCAGAAATTGAAGATAATGAGTGGGTCAAGACCCGACTAGAGCAATTAACTCTGATTGATGAGAAAAGAATGGCCGCAGTGTGCCATGGACAATTGTACCAGCAAAGAATGGCCCGCGCTTACAACAAGAAAGTGCGACCTAGGAACTTCGAGTAGGGCAACTCGTTTTGAGGCGTATCCTCCTACACCACGAAGAAGCGAAAGGAAAATTCGCCCCAAACTGGAAAGGTCCATACATCATAAGGAAATTGCTACCAAAAGGAGCGTTATACCTGGGGGACATCAAAGGAAATGACCCAGAAATGGCTGTCAATGCAGATGTCGTCAAAAGGTACCGTGTTTGATCCTCTATATATTTGCAAGTGTTCTCCGGTTGGGATGACGAAGGCTTTCATTCTTGCTACCCAAACAACATTAACCCTTTTGCAAACCCTTTGAGTCGGTTACTCTTCTTGTATTACCCTCTTTGGAACCCGAAAATGTTATTGAAAAAAAAAGAAAGGGAAAAACAACAACAAAAGTTTCCTGAACTACGTTCGACTTGATTCCGAAAGGATACGTAGGCAGCCTCTCCATGGGGTTCAGTCACACCAAAATAAAATTCCACATTTCCCCAAGAGTTTAAGCTGGGGAAAATGTTTGGTCTAGGAAGTTTCTAGGAAGTTTGGTCTAGGAAGTTTCTTCCAATTTCCTCCATTTTTGATAATTAAACTAAAGAAAACAACGGGAATTAATGGTCTAAAAATGAGTTAGGATTAGGAAATGTTACCTATGATCCTACTACTTGAAATCCCCAGAAAATTGCCAATCTTGAGCTCCAAACTCTAAAATGGTGAAAAATGGAAAAACCCTCGGATTTTTGGAATATTAACAGGGATTTTCGCACCTGCGGTTCCTAAATTCGCACTTGCAATACCGCACCTGCGGAAAACGCATCGCAGGTGCGACATTCACTAAAGGTGTACTTGGACCGTACCTACGGTCGTTTGGTCACGCCTGCGGTGCCGCACCTGCGGAACCCAGGTCGCACCTGCGACCACTGACCTAATATCCTCTCTATCGCACCTGCGACCATGGCCCATGCGCCTGCGAGGCCGCACCTACGAAAATACCTTCGTAGGTGCGAAGACACCAGAAGGTGTCTGGTTCAGCAACAACTAAGTCTCAAATTTCTCCCGTTAAGTACCCAAAACGACCCCGAGGCCCCCGATACCTCAAGAAAAACCACCAACAAACCCTAACACCTCATTTGAACTAGGTCGAGCCTCAAAAACACGTCTCTTAACATCAAAAACATCGATTATGCATAGATTCAAGCCTAGAAGGTAGTGAAGTAGCCTCGTCTAGACTGTCTAACTCTGAAACTGTCATAGCACCATGGCGCAAATGCTCAAACTCTGCGCGCCATGCATCCCTGAGGCTCTGAGGAACAAACTCCCTCAGGAACATATCTGAGAACTGGGTCCAGGTCAGTGAAGTAGCCTCATCTGGACTGTCTAACTCATAGGCGCGTCACCAATTATAGGCTGCTCCTCGAAGCTGGAAGGTAGTAAAGGAAACACTACTAGATCCGGCTATGCCCATAGTGCGAAGAATACGGTGACACTCCTCTAGAAGTCCCAAGGCATCATCTGATGCTAGCCCACTGAATACCGGAGGGTCATACTTCTTGAACCTCTCAAGTCTCTGATGCTCATCCTTTGAAGCAGCTCACCCCTCCTCGGGCTGAGCTGGCACTATAGGCGGTACAAAAATAATCTCTGAGACCTACTCCACATGCACTCGCTGCTCAGGAGTGCTGGCGGCGGGAGTCTGTTCTCCTCCCCCAGCCTGAGATGTGGCTGCAGCAAGGGGAAGCAACCTTGCCTGAGCCAGAGTGGTGTACATGGACATAAACTGAGCTAATGTCACCTGAAGAGTTGGAGTAGTAGTGGCAGTAGGCGTGGCAGGTGTCTGGACCTCAACTGGATCTGCTGGTGGTACCTCGTGCAGGTGCTCTCGCTGCACCACGTGCGCGTCCTCGGCCTCTACCCGGGCCCCGGCCTCTGGCGTCTACTGTAGGGGGCACAGGTGCCTGATCGTCCCGAGTAGCACGTGGTCTCACCATCTGTGAAAGAATAGAAAATTGAGGTTTAGAATTGATGTCAAAAGATATTGCATGACAAGGAATTCAATGAAATGAAGATTTTTCCTAAACAGTTACATAGCCTCTCGTAGATAAGTACAAACATCTCCATACCGATCAACGAGACTCTAATAAACCGGCCTGTGTTTCGTGACTCCTATGAACCTAGAGCTCTGATACCAACTTGTCATGACCCCAGTTCGCTCTCCGTGAACATGTCGTGACAGCACTAGTCCCTATGACTAGGTAAGCCTAACAATGCGGAATAACAACATAATGCGAAAATAAGCAAGTAAGAGAAAGCTAAACAATCAAAAAGGAAGACTGTATATAAAAGCCACTTGGCATATACAACCCAAAATAATACGGAAGTCTACAACATCACCCTAAAACCCGAAAACTCACGGGAACCACAGGCTAACAGAATATAACACACTACTCTAACTCCAGAATAACTATACAATTGAAAGGAGGGATAAACTTTTCACAAAAGCTGGAATAAGATAGAGACTCCTAGTCTGCGGACGCGACAGATATACCTCAAAGTCTCTGCTGTATCTCTTAACCTCGAGGATAGTGCGCCTGAGTGGAGGTACCTGGATGTGCACATGAAAAACATGCGCAGGAAAGGACATGGGTACACCACAACGGTACTCAGTAAATGCCAAGCCTAACCTCGGTCGGGTAGTGACGAGGAAGGTCAGGGACCTACTGAGGTCAAATAATATAATAGGAATTTACAGTACGAAAAACAGGCAGTAATAAGGCGTACAACAGTGAAATAAGACAGGTCAAACAAGGCATTAACTAACCCGGAATATGTACAACATAATAACAATGGTAACAATGAGGATCTCCCAGGATACCGTCCTGTAGTCCTTTTCTCAAGCGTCCAATGGATCTCCCAGGATACCGTCCCGTAGTCCATAATATGTATATCCAAAGGATCTTCCGGGATACCGCCCCGTAGTCCATTATATGTCTATCCAAAGGATCTTCCGGGATACCGTCCCGTAGTCCATCATATGTATATCCGAAGGATCTCCCGGGATACCGTCCCGTGGTTCATCATATGTATATCTGAAGGATCTCCTGGGATACCGTCCCGTAGTCCATCATATGGATATCCGAAGGATCTCCCGAGATACCATCCCATAGTCCATCATATGGATATCCGAAGGATCTCCCGAGATACCATCCCGTAGTCTTTTCCTCAGCTGTCCAGTGGATCTCCCGGGGTATCATTCCATAGTCCAGCTATCAATGTGCAGGGGGATCTATCGGGAATCGAACCTGCAGTCCCAAAGTAAATATGCAGGGGGATCTATCGGGAATCGAACCCGCAGTCCCAAAGTAAACACGCAGCCACAACAAGAAAATATTCGGATTTAGAGTGCAAAAATACAAGGTAACAAGTAATTCTAGCCTAACACACTTTACGCAGTACAAACAAAGAAATTTAAGCAAATAGGCAATTTGGGTAACTAGGCATGATCTTCTAAGCTAACATAGGCTATAATTGCAAATAGAATAAAACAGGTAGGTGAGAAACTCAGTCTAAATATTTAAAGTAAAACTGGATTTTCAACAATTAGCACAAGTATGCGCTCGTCACCTCACGTACGAGGCATTCAATTACCAAATATCACATCCTAAGGGGAAAGGTCCCCCACACAAAGTTAGACAAGCCACTTACCTCGAACCGGCTCAAAACCAACTTGAAATCACACTTTCTCCACGAGTATCCGACTCCAAATGGCCCAAATCTATAAAATTAAATTACATATCATAATTAACGTCTCAAGCAACTGATTCTACTATTTAATTCAAGATAAAGCACAAAATTATGGAAAATGACCAAAACACCCCTCGGGCCCACGACTCGGAATCGGGTAAAAGTTATATTTCTTAACCCTTATTCACTCACGAGTCTAACCCTATGAAAATCTCTCAAATTGGGGGTCAAATACCCAATCAAACACCCAAAGTTTGGTCTAGGAAGTTTCTTCCAATTTCCTCCATTTTTGATAATTAAACTAAAGAAAACAACGGGAATTAATGGTCTAAAAATGAGTTAGGATTAGGAAATGTTACCTATGATACTTCTCCTTGAAATCCCCAGAAAATACCAATCTTGAGCTCCAAACTCTAAAATGGTGAAAAATGGCAAAACCCTCGAATTTTTGGAATATTAACAGGGATTTTCGCACCTGCGGTGCCTAAATTCTCATTTGCGATGCCGCACCTGCGGAAAACGCATCGCAGGTGCGACATTCACTAAAGGTGTACTGGGACCGTACCTGCGGTCGTTTGGTCACGCTTGCGGTGCCGCACCTGCGGAACCCAGGTTGCACCTGCGACCACTAGCCTAATCTCCTCTCTATCGCACCTGCGACTATGGCCCACGCGCCTACGAGGCCGCACCTGCGGAAATACCTTCGCAGGTGCGAAGACACCAGAAGGCGTCTGGTTCAGCAGTAGCTAAGTCTCAAATTTCTCCCGTTAAGCACCCGAAGCGACCCCGAGGCCCCCGGGACCTCAACCAAAACCACCAACCAACCCTAGCACCTCATTTGAATTAGGTCGAGCCTCAAAACACGTCTCTTAACATAAAAAACATCGATTATGCATAGATTTAAGCCTAGAAACTTAAGAAAAATCCGAATTCACATCCGACGCCGAAACACGTCTAAACTCATCCGAATGACCTCAAATTTTGCACACACATCCCAAATGACATAATGGAACTACCAGACCCTCGGATCAAAGATTCACTATCAGACCGAAACTCCAAAAGTTCAAACTTCGGCATTTCAAGCCTAAATCAGCTACGGACTTCCAAAATACATTCCGAACACGGTCCCAACCCCGAAATCACGTAACGGAGCTAACGGAACCATCATATTTCCATTCCAATGCCATCTTCACACTGCTTCGACTACGGGAAACTTTCCAACACTTAAGCTCTCATTTAGGGACTAAATATCCCAAAACTCTCCGAAACATAAAATCGAACGTCCCGACAATTCAATTAAGTAGAAATAGACTCGGGGAAAATAGTTAACAGGGGATCGAGGTGTTAATTCTTAAGACGGCTGGCCGGGTCGTCACACATGGCTTAGCCTCATGCAAGGTTGAGACAACGCTTAGTCTCATGCACTAGGAAGGCAGTGCTTAGCCTTATGCAATTAAGGAGGCAGGGCTTAGCCTCATGCAAAGTTTTGAGACAATGCTTAGTCTCATGTAATGGGAAGGTAGAGATTAGCCTTATACAATTAAGGAGGCAGGTCCTAGCCTCATGCAAAACTTTGAGACAATGCTTAGTCTCATGCAATTGGAAGGCAGAGCTTAGCCTTATGCAATTAAGGAGGCACGTCTTAGCCTCATGCAAGATGGAGCCAATGCTTATTCTCATGCAATGGGAAGGAAGTACTTAGCCTCATGCAATTAAGGAGGAAGGGCTTAGCCTCATGCAAAGATTTGAGACAATTCTTAGTCTCATGAAATGAATAGATAATAAGTGATAGCAGAGTATTTCTTAGCTGGAGATGAGTTTTGTAGCTTTGTTGTTGTTAAGACAGTGATTCTAAGGTGCGGACGTACTGGCAGCTATCTCTTGTTCCTGCATTCAAAGAAAATCGTGAGTTTTGTGGGGGAGGTTTGTTCATTACCATGGGTAGCATCTTGCCAAAAAATAATGTTTTTAAAAAATATGCATGCATAGTTATTCAAAACATAGTAATATGCAATTTTTTAAAAAATCAATCAGCTGAACCGGTAACTATGACACTATCAGAGACATTGCGACCTTCTTGCCATAGAATTTTGAGGGTCCTCCTCAAAATTATGCCCTAGTTATCTAGATGAATTTCTGGCTGTTCCGCACGTGGTGCCATTGTAATGGGAAAAATGAAAATTTTATTGTATTGTGACCAAACCCACATGGCTGCCTACATATCCCCTCTTAAATGGGAATCAAGTCAAGAATAGTTCAACTACATCATAAGAATAAATGTAAATAGTTTAAACATAATATCTTTTGACTGTGTCTGAGTTGATAGGCTTTGGCCAAATTTCTCCATCCATTTATGCGATTATGAGTGCTCCTCCCATTAGTACCCTGTGAACCATGTAGGGTCCTTGCCAATTGGGTGAGAATTTTCCTTTGGCTTCATCCTAATATGGAAAGATTCATTTTAGCACCAGCTGCCCCGATGTGAACTGTCTAGGTTTGACCCTTTTGTTGAAAGATTTGGACATTCTGTTTTTATAAAGCTGATCATGACACACTACATTCATTATTTTCCCGTCAATGAGGGCTAATTTCTCATAGCGGCTCTTTATCCATTCTGCATCACTGAGTTCAGCTTCTTGTATAATTATCAAGTAAGGAAATTCTACTTCAGCGGGAATAACAGCTTCAGTACCGTAGACCAATAAGTAAGGAGCTGCCCCAGTTGACGTGCGGACTGTGGTGCCAATAAAGAAAATGGTAACTTCTCGTTCCACTGCTTGTGATTTTCTACCACCTTCCTTATTATCTTTTTAATATTCTTGTTGACAGCCTCCACGACTCCAGTCATTTAGGGCCGATATGATGTGGAGTGTTTGCTCTTGATTTTGAAGGTCTTGCACATAGCTTTCATTAGGTCACTATTGATATTGGCGGCACTTTCAGTGATGATGGATTCTGGAACCCCGAATTGGCAAACAATACGGTCCCTAATGAAATCTGCGACGACTTTCTTGGTTAAAGATTTGTAAGATGTAGCTTCAACCCATTTCGTGAAGTAGTCTATGGCTAATAGAACGAATCTGTGTCCGTTTGAAGCGGCAGGATCGATTGGTCCAATGACATCCATTTCACAGGCGGCAAAATGCCAAGGTGAACTTGTTGCATTGAGTTCATTTGGAGGTACCCTTATCATGTTTACGTGTATCTGGCAATGATGACATTTCTTGATATACCAGAAGCATTATGTTTCTATAGTCATCCAAAAGCATCCGGCTCTAAGTATTTTCTTGGCTAGGACGAAACCATTCATATGTGGGCCGCAGTTTCCAGCGTGTATCTCTTCAAGTAGTTTGGAGGCTTCTTTGGTGTCGACACACTGTAATAGCCCTAGATCGTTCTTCTATACAGAATTCCTCCACTCTGGAAGAAATTGTTAGACAATCTCCAAAATGTGCGTTTCTGAGTATGGTTTGCATGCTCTGGGTATTCTCCTTTTGCCAAATATTCCTCGATATGGTGGAACCATAAATTTCCATCTGCTTCTTCTTCAACATGAGCACAGTAAGCCGGCTGATTATGAATCCTTACCGGAATGGGATCGATGAAATTCTTGTCCGGGTGTTATATTATGGAGGACAAGGTGGCCAGTGCATCTGCGAATTCATTATGTATTATAGGTGTCACGCCCCAAACCTGAGGAGGCGTGGCTAGCACCCGGTGCCGTACTGCTCCGAGCGAACCATTTTCTAATTCACGATCGTTCGACCAAAACTAGAACATACACAGGTCGAGTTAGCTGGACTCACTCATTTTGTAACTATAATGGGCTCACATGGTCACAACTCATAATGTACAACTTGTAAGTGGTAAAGCACTGTATCACTAAACCATTTTTCTTAAAACATGAATACATATGGCCCGACAAGGCCTCTGACATAATGTACAAAATGAACCTTTGTCTACAACGCCTCTAAGATTATTTGACATCAAATGGGATAGGGTACCGGCCTACCCATAAGTCTGTAGAAAAATTCTGACACGATGACTCATAGACTCGGTTGCACTCCAAATGAGGTGGAGTCTTACCGATCCTTCGCTAAAGCCTATCTCGTCTACTATGAGGGTTCGTCAAACTGATTATCTATACCTGCAGGCATGAATGCAACGTCCCCAACAAAAGGACGTCAGTACGAATAATGTACTGAGTATGTAAGGCAACACTGAAACATAACAGTAAGTCAACATTAATTAAGGATATATAAGAATCAACATGAATCTCTGAAGTGCCACAGTATATGCATACTTATTATACTTACATATATACAATGCTTCTCTTTGAGACTATTATCCATAATGTATTATGCATGACTCCCCAACTGATCAGTGGTAACTACCCGACTGGCCGTAGCGCGATGGTAAATGCATGACTACCTGACCGGCCATAGCGCGATGGTAAATGCATGAGTGCCTGACTGGCCGTAGCTCAGTGGTAAATGCATGTCTGCCCGACCGGCCGTAGCTTACTGGTAAATTCATGAATGCCCGACCGACCTTAGCTTGGTGGTAAATGAATACGCATGACTGCCCAACCGGTGGTAAATAATGATACATAACTGCCCAACCGACGGTAACTGCCCGATAGCGGTAGCCCGGTGGTAAATGCATGAAGATGCACGTATCATTTATTTTATAAATATTAACATTTCTATCACATACCTCAATTGGGATTAGATACATACTTAGACATGCTTGAATATCACTTTTACGGGAATGGATAACATAGGCATCCTTAATTGCTAAGAGTAGAATCACTTATGGAATAGAATTACATTTACGTATCGTTACTTGGATCATGTCAAAAGAAGAAAATATTAGCATTAACATACCTGAGTCGATTCTCTTGACAATCCCTCTAACACCGTTGATTGCGACAACACGTAACGACGGATCGAAGTAGGGAAAAATCCGTATAATATTTTTGTGAAAGATTGCATCGTACTCCTCCAAGAATGAAGAATGAGCAAGGGTGTTGAATATACTGACTTGCGGACTATGATATGCCATCATACATGCATAAACAGATTAAAACTACGCAAAATTTCTGATAAACTAAAGTTCATAAGTCATAAATAAAACTTCCAACCTACTAAACTAACAATCTGCCTATATTCCTAACATATTTTTAAGGAAATAAATCTTAACAAGCTTTATTTTACTAATATCACTTTCGTATTGACCTTGCATAACGATGTCAGTGCAAGAAGCAGGTCATTAAATTGGTGACAAGGCTAGTGGCTGTAAGAAATGCTATTTGATAAGTGTAGCAGGACTAAGATGCCAATTTTAAGTGAAATGAAGCAAATACCACTGCTTATGGACTTGAGCTGTAGTTTTAAAACCTACTTACTTGATAACTGTGAGCAGGCTGGAAGAAGTTCCAACACATGGCTTGTCAACCTTCTTTCTCAACTTCACACACATTCACAAGATGTGTTTATTTGTGATTTCTACATTCATCTTCATCCAACAACATCGCTATGCATTTTTCACGAGCAAAAACTTGCATCTGGTAGGGAAAAGCTCATGTACAGGGAAGGGAAACTAATTCATCATTTGTATAATTTTTTGTATATTTTTTAGCTTCCTTAGACCTTCCACTCTTGTGGGTTTCCACATAATCCAAAGTGACTAAGAGTCGTTTGGAAAGTGACTTGCTGCCACGTAATCTCCTTGTTGTAAAATTTTGAACTTTATCCAATAATCAATTAGGTAGTATCCCGCTATCCGGTAATCAACTAATTACCTGCATAATTAAGAATTGTATCAAATTACTTAAAATATTACTTATTTAATACACTCTATATTACTATCATGGCCATGGGGTAATTTATAAAATCAATACATATACTATTATTTCATTAAAACATCCATGTAAAAATACATATATTTTCTCAATTTCTAATTTTTCTAATCTCATATAAATAGTAAAAATTCTCGCATGCTTAATTCTTAAAATGGTAAAAAAGATAACTTTATTTCTTGTGAGAAAATAATTCCCATATTTACAATAAAAAAAATCTCATAAACTTTCTTATATTTTGTGTATAATTTATCACCTGAAAATAGTAATAATGGTAATTATCCAAAATTATACTTATAAAACATTTACTAAAATACTTCACTTAAAAAAAAATACCACACTAACATAATATCTAACTATACAAAGGTTGTAAGCTTACATGGTCTCATAATATTAATGTCTTATAACCTCTATAACCTCCTAATATACATAATCCCTTCGAACTCATGTGGATTTACTACGGCACATCCTAATACTAAGGTACGGGATGTAACAATAGGGACATCCCGGAACTCTATCTTCGTGAATCTATTCATCATCTCTTATACGTGATGCATATATGGTAGTATCTTGGTGTTCTTTGTAGCCTATTATCCTTGTACCTGGTGTACCAGCAGGTCTAAATCACCAATTACCAGCAATTTTTGGATATTCATGTCGACAACCAAATTAAGCCCTAATATGCAGGTTTCATACTCCGCCGTATTATTGGTGCATGGAAACCCGAGTTTTGCAGACACCAGGTAATGTTGACTGGTTTCCGACACCAAAACGGCACCGATAACTACTCCCTTGAAATTTGCAACTGTCGCGCCCCCTTTTTCTAGCGAAATCGGGTTTCAAAATTTTTGGGACAACTCCTTTTCGGGATGGGTTTGGAATTGGAAGATTCACCACCTAACAGATTAAGGTGCGTTAGGGAACCTAAAGCAATTAACTCATTTAACCAGTTTACATCACCAGAGATCGGGTAAGGGCTTAAATTACCTTGAGAGAAAGGTGTTAGGCACCCCTCGAAGTCCACAATGGTGGGTCTCGGCCGAACTTAAATTAAGCCATTAGTCTAAAAAAGGTAGAAAGCGATTTGGACAAATACGATACTCAATCTATTTTTAAAACAAGAGTATGAGGGGGAGGGGGGGGGGGTCCTAAGTTTTTTAGCCTATAGGATCATTCCATATAATACTTTGTAACTCCCTCAAGTCGGGGTGTAACTCATAGTATTAATGCATGGACTATCATCTCCTTACTACCCATTGCTATCTTTAAGTTGTTACTTAAGCGCTCTAGTAGTTTCTAGCTTGTTCCTTATGCGTGCGCTACCCGTCCCCTACCTATGGCCCTGGAGGTATTAGGACCTCTATTTGGGATAGTTCTAGACCAGCCTATGTTACTTAAAATGTGAAATCTAGGCGATTAACAAAAACAAATAGGACTTTAAGATAAGGAACAAATATGGTATCACATTGACCTCAACACATAGACAACAAAAGCACGCAATTGAATCAGCAAACTTTATTAACTTTGGAATCCTATATGCAGGATATCTATGTGGGAAAAACAGAATGCAGAGACAGTTTTATTACGGCGAGCATTAAGACCTATTCATTTGCCTACTGATTTTATTCAGCATGAACCTGGGCACTTCAGGTAGTAATATGTCACAAATATAACGCTAGAATCATTATTAAGTCCTACAGATATATTGCCTAAGTGATTCACAATAGAGAATGGATTCAGAATCGACCAACAGGATCCTATAGGCATGATTACTAGAATCTTATTTATTACAGGTCTATAGATATGATTTCTAGGTGTAGCACGGATTTTAATCTATAGAGATAGGTTTTATTCCTTTTTCAATCTTATGGGCATGCTTTCTAATTACTGAATTGATTTAAACCTTATAGGCATGATTTCTAAATGCTGAATTGACTTAAACCTTATAGGCAGGATCTGTATGTTTAAAACTGATTTTGTAGTCCTATAGGCATGATATCTATTAATTGTATATAGGCAGAATTTAAACAGATTGCCATGAAAGATAATTAGCTCAAATAACAAGCTCCTATAGGCATGATTGCTAATGCACGTTTGTTGAAAACACGTATAGATCCTATAAACAGGATTTCTAATGTACAGAATCAAATGGAAGTCCTATAAGAAGGATCTCTAATACGCAAATGTAAAATCAAGATCAAAATGATCGTTNATGAATTACATAATGGTAATAGTTACACTATAGGGAGCCTTCATAGGCCCAAATAAACCTAGGAGCCAGACCTTCCACCACAACAACAACAACACAGTGATTCCTCCACAGTCCGTCAAAAACATGTTTCCAGTGTGTCAAAGTTCCCAAGGGTCTCAAGGGACCCAGGGTAATGCTCACACTAGAACCACACATTCAGAAAGCAATTCATAAGATATTGGAAAACCAGCCCTCAGTGTGTCAGAGTTCAGAGGAGTCTCATGTGGACCCTAAGCAGTGCTCACACTGGGATGGTTGAGAACCTAAGAGACTAGGAATGGGGTTTTAAAACCAGTACATAAAAGGGAGTAGGGCAGTTTTTTTTTTTAAAAAAAAGAAAAGTTTGGTTTCAGAAGAAAGAAAGTTTAGAACACAGAGTTGCAGGAAGAACTACACCAAGAAGAAAACAAAGTTCATACTTAGCACACAGTTCAAATAAGTTGAAGTCTAGTTAAGCTAAATACTCATGCTAGTACTTAAGACAATAATGGATTAATCACAGAAGCAATTAGGCAACAACGATTAAACTGGCCAGACACATGAATTAAGCAGACAAGGCACATGAGTTAAGAAACAAACTAATTGATTACATATTTATAGAATCCTGAGGAATGCAAAGTTCTAAACAGGTGTAAGATTAGTGTGTGAAACAAATCAAACCTTAGGCTAACTTATGAGATGATTCATATTATTCAAAAAAACTTAATCCTAAATTAACTGTCTTACTCAATAGGATCTTAGAATCATGTGAATGACAGAATCATACTGGGAATTAAAGCATGCTAGTCGAGCAAAGCATAAAGAATGAAATTACAAAGGATTCAGGCATACCAGTTAAACAGGAAAGCAAGTAAGTATGCCACAACAGTTAAGTTCCAGAAGAACTCGGCTTTGGCTTTCAGCCAGCTAAAACCAGATATAATTAGCACAGAATCGAAACAAGAATGCTTAAGTTTTTGAGAGAGTATGAGAGTTCGATTCTGTCTAAGAGGGGAGGGAGAAGGGGTTTAAATAGCATGGAATGAAGAAGACAAATAAGAGAACTGATCAAGCATACACAAATAAGGAATGAAAATAAATCGGGGTTCAATCAATTAAGAGTCAGCGTGTAATCAGGCAAGTACCACTCAAAATAAGGAAAGTATCAATTAACATGCAGTCTCAAAGAAAATAAGGTAAGAAAATAATGGAAGCATGGTAGGTTGAATGTAAATAAGGAAAACATCAACATCATACGAGAAAGGTAAGAGTAAATGGAAATCAATAAAAGATTTCAAACCCTAGAATCATCAGTAAAAAATAAGGTACATAAGGTAGACAAGAGGATGTTCAAAAGGAGAACCATAAAATCAGCACAAATATCACATAATGAACCCAGGCATGAGTCTTATTCAAAAACAGAATCAACCTATATTTGATTCAACTAAGATATGAAAAACCCTAATTTTAAGTAAACACAAATTGATAGAGCAATAAAGGCGAAGAATCATTTGTTTTAATAAACAGAACATAGACAGAGAGTTATAAAGAAAACATAAGATTAGAACCAAATTTGGTTCGATTAAAGAAGGTTAAAAACCCTAGTTTTTAGATAAACCCCATAAAATCGGTAGAAAATAAGGACAATCAACTACATATTGCATGTGATGAACGTAGACCACAAATTATTCAAGAAAAACACATAATCGAACCAGATTTGGTTCAAATGGAAAAGGGTCTGAAACCCAAATTTAGGGTAACTAAAAGAAATCGACAAAATAGGCAGATTCATGCATAATAGGACGAATATAGACGGGATAATACTTAAAATTAAAGCTTAAACCAGTTTTTGTTCGAACCAAAAGGGGATATGAAAAAAGTCTAACCTTAGGGTTATGTTCGAATCATTGAGAGATACGGAAATTAATCGTACTTACAAAGAGCAAGTGGTGAACACATACGAAATAAGCAACAAGTTAAGGATTTGAACAAATTTTGGTTCGTTCTTCTTCACATATTAGGCAAACCATCAACGACTAACCAGTAGGGAGGAGGGGCCAATATGGTAAGGATATGAGGAGGGAATTGATGCGTGGCTAGAATTCATGATTTTAAGCATTATATACCTTGCATTTTATGTGCTTTAATGATAAAAATACACGTCGTATGTGCCTAATGGAGTTTATTTAATGTGTAGGTGAGTTGGAAATGGAAGCCGAGCTAAATGAGAGCATAAACGTCGGAAAATACGCGCAAGAGTCGAAAAGGAGCGACCCGGGACAAGCCTGGCGTTAGCCAGGCGTTTGGCTCTTAAGGCCAGGGGTGCTTGGTGTTACCCAGGCGTTATCCCCCAAACGCCATGGGGTTCCTGGCGTTACCCAGGCGTTATCCCCCAAACGCTAGGGGGTGCCTGGCGTTACCCNAAATACACACACAAGATCATTGAAGGAGCAAGGATTATCAGTTTTCTTCATTTTATTCGAGTATTTTCAATTCATGCAACACTTATGCAATTGTTTGACCATAGCATGAGTGGCTAAATACCCATTGTTCTGGGGTTGTGGTTTATGTTATTCAACATTAATTTAACGTTGAATATAGTTTACTCAATATATGGTTGTTTCTTCAATTCTGTGTTTAATTGCTTAATTGTCTGGCCATCAATTAGGTTCTATATACTATCTATGTTATGCTTGGGATAGACGTATATAGATTAGAGAAGAATTGAAGAAAGCGTGATCTTAACCCTTCAGGGGAGCGGATTTGTGGTTAGGATAGGAATATACCTAGTCACCGTGCTTAATTAAACATCGTAATCTTAGTGCGGTCTAATAGATTAATTTAGTAGGAATATAGGCGTTAATCTATTGAGAATAGGTGAGGAGTGCTTCGGGAGAAGTCTATGAGA
>ML418286.1:0-43529 GCA_005239525.1 Nicotiana knightiana | reverse complement strand
GGGGGGGGGGGGGACCAGAAGATAGGGAGAGTAAAAAATGGGGGAGAAGAGGATCGAGGATCTGGTCGGGTTGGGGAATACGAAGGGGATTAAATAATAGGTATAGCGTGGAAAACAAATACGCTATATTTATAGCGCATAAAAACCCTGCGCTATACAAAGTCAGATGTATAACGCACTAATTTTGTACGCTATACCTTAACAGCAAAAGTTATCGTTAGCGCACAAAATTAATGCGTTATATATATTTTTGTACTTTTTTTTTTTACCATCTATTAATATTCTTTTTATCCAAAAAGACATTATTTTGGTTTCGGACTACACTCAGGAAGAGGGGATGGCTTGTTGACCGGCAATCATATTCTAGTGGAAAAATCTAAAATAGCTGTCGACTAGCTATTGGATACAGCTGGATATAATACAATGACACTTTCTTCCAAATTAAGTTGTTTTTGCACTAAATATTCTTCTTCGGCCAAAAAGTAATGTCACTGTTACTATAATCTTTGACAACTACTTTTCAAATATTTTAGATACGTTCTTAACTATAAAACCTGTGTGATTTCTGGTAGTTTTTCTACATTTCTTAAATTTAGAACTTTATTCCAAAAAATAGTACAATAATTAAAAATTCAATGTATAAATCCATACCAATACGTAGTATCTTCGAAAATAAATATTGAGATAGTTAGACATAGACTTCAACTCGAAACCTAAGTATAGATTCTAAATTCACCCCTAAAAATGTATGTTGTGCAATAGTACCAAGAAAACGGTGCCAATTGGCATTATATTTTATGTGCTGGATTGAGTGACGAAATCAAGTGAAAAAGATTAATTTAAATAAAAAAAAAAATACTTAATTGTCCTGGTTCATGAATCTGAGGGTAGAGGTGGGGGCTCATAGGTATTTATTTAATTTACCCATTGACCCCTTTGTATGGACATATTAGGCCCATACAAAAACTTAATCTTTGAAAATTAGTTGTTAATTAGCACACAAATGACCCAAACATATCTTCTTATATAAATCTTTTCTCTCTGTCTGGTTTCCGACAAATCCACTAATAATATGCGTACAGGATTATCACTGTTTAATCGCACATTAATAGGTACATTATCAACCTTATCATTGTAATCATTATTGTTGATAAGTATTGAATTATTTTGTCCACTTGCAAACCAATTTATTTCTTTTTTCCTTTCTATCATCAGAAATTACACCTCCTTCCACTAAAAAGAAAAAAGGGAAGGAAAACCCTAAAATAGAGAAAAGCAAAGTCGTACGTCCTGAGAGATTAGTCACTTTGTGTTCTATGAGTAAAGTTCATCAACCAAAAGCTTAAACTGAAATTTCTGTAGATAAATATATTTATTCAGATAATGATACAGTCGAATTTATTTCGTGATTTATAGACAAGCGAACTGATTTGATCCCAAAAATAATAAAGAAATAAGATTAAAAATAAGACTTAACAGTTGAAATTGAAGAAGATGACGAGCCTGGTTCCGAGCGCAATATCTCCGAGGACAAAAATGAAAGCAATATAAAAAGCAGATAAAGTTGTTTAATTGAGAGCGAAAATGAAATACAACATATGTGTTCCCAAGATTTTTCGTGTCTTACAATGGTTGTTGAGCCTGCTATTTATAGTTCTACACAGGGAAACAAGATCCTATAATCAAACCCCACTAATGACAAATATTCGATCTGCTCTTGTTGACTATGCTCCCTTTGGAGTTTACCCGATGTCAATTGTAGTTGTTATTCCCGGTATTGGTTGTTACTTGATTCGCCCTTTACCTGTCTTCGGTTCCATGTGTCATGCTATCATTGGATCATTTATTACAAACCAATTTTACTCTATACAGATAGTCCACCTTCTTTCCGGTGACATATCTTTGTGTCACCGGGAAGTTGGTGAAGATCTCTTTTTTGGCAGAAAACCTTCTGAACAGTCTCCGACGCTTGAAAGGATGCACGTCTTCTCGCATTTAGTACCCTGAACACATGTTATCCTTGACTGAATGAGCTCAATTAGTAAAGTATTGCACTACGGGCAAGCCTATAGTACATTCTCTGTGGCGCATGAATTCTATTTTTGAGAGTGAGTTAATTCTTTCTATCTTGAGTTCCTGATTGTTCTTGAATTTTATTATGTGTGGAACTACTCTCTATATTTGGTGTGAAGGCTCATGATTTGCGAAGGAAAGGTAATGTCTTTGGCCTCTGTGTTAGAGTAAGTGAGCGAGTTTCTGAAAAATACGTGGTGCTTTTGAGTCGAGTCTTGATCCTAGGATGTTATGATAGGGTGTTTAGTCTGCTTTAAATATTCTTGGCATGATGTGTTAGGAAAGTTGTTAGATGAAAAGCTCGTGTAGTATGATTACTCGTGGACGAGCAACGGTCTAAGTGTGGGGTGTTGATGGTAGGCTAGAAACTCGTATTTTAGCCGCATTTTGCACTCTAATTACTACACTTTGAGCATGTTTGAGCTTAAATGATGGTGATTTGTACTTATTACGTGTTTTATGCCTTGTAGGAAATGATTCCGAGTTAGAAAGATAAATTGGAGCTAAATAGAATAATATGGAGCTTTGAAGTCTAGGAAAAAGCCAAGGAATTAAATCGAGATCGCGTCCGGAGCTCGTGGACTGGCGTTGCATACGAAAGTTGGAAGAAAGCGCAAGGGTTATGACATTTGTACTAATGCTTCGCACCATGCGTAGCACAATGCGACGCATCAGTGCAAATGTGCATCAGAAATTTGAGAAATTCAGAGACTCGTAGTTTTTGGATATGAAAGAAAAACACACTAATGCTAGGTATAGTTCGCGGCATCAGTACAAAATTTTGTTAGACAAGCCAAGTTCAGAGAGTTTACAACCGAACAAAACGCACTAATGCGACGCACGTTGCGTAGCACTTTGCGACGTGTGAAGCGCCTTAAAGAGGGTAGTTTCGTCCGGGTTCGTTCCTACTTGGTAAAAATACACTAGAAACACATTTTTGAAGGGGCTTTTGACCTTGAAAGCTTTGGGTGAGCATTGGAGGCTACAAGACACGTGATTCTATAATCTTTCCATCTGTTCAATATGGGATTTTGGATTGTAACGTTAGATTGATGATTTCTCAATCTTTAATTATATTTGTGATGACTTGCTCCATGATTATGGAGTAGTTTACCTTAGGGTTTGACGGATATGGTATTTTGATAAATATTTGTGGATTTTAACTTTAGTTCTTGCTTGCATTCGTTTATGGAGTTTGGAATTGTTGTAACTTTATTCATCAGTTTATTTAATCGAAATAGTAATATCTTGGTGATTATATTTGCATTATTTTGTTTGATTTAATTTATTGATTCTCTTAAGTAATCGGAAGAGCTTGTTGAATTGTTGATTAAATCAAGTTAGAGAATATTCGAGAGACGTTTTCGTAAGTATCAATCCAATAACGCATGCTTGCATACTTCACAATGCTCATATTAGTTCACCTCGTAGAGTTAAGATTTAATTGAGAGAGGAGTCTTGACTACACATTTGAACTAATCATCGAGTGAATTCGTGAGAATCATTAGAACATTAGAGTGAATTAAACTAGAGTTAAATCCCAAATAGCTATCTTGTACNCCCCCCCCCACGTGGCAACAAGCCACTTCCTAAAGATATGACTCTTAGTCATTTTGATTAGGTAGCACAATAATGTGTTAGTTACCAAAACATTTCATTTCTAAGATTTTCAATATCAAGAATACTACAAGCAAAATAATGTGTTAGTTACCAAAACACTTCCATTCTAAGATTTTCAATATAAATCATACTATAATCAGACGTGAGGTTTTGGATATTAGCAAGGTGATTTGTTACATATTGTTACAAATTCGTAGAAATTCCTACAAAATACTACAACGTGATTTCTTCAACCAACATGATTTCTTAGCACAATAACAACGTGAGATTTTGTGATACTAAGGAAGTACGGTGCAACCTTTTCCAAGAATATCGTAGGAATTTTTCCCTACTCCAGGTATGTTAAGGCTAAGTCCTTCCTTAATTTTGGCATGATCTCGTAATTACACGAGTTTGATTACGAGGCATAAAGAGAAATTCATATTTCAAAATTTACGTATATTTTCCTAGTCTTGTAAGTTACAATATTCTCCTTATCAAGACTTCATATTCAATTGAGTATTTCCTTTTTCTAGTCAAGAGAACAGAGAGCTTATATATACAGTATTACATTATTTTCATTACCATCGAGCTATAATCGATGGGCATGACCCTATTGGGCAAACTCTGATCAGATGGTAAGTTATATACTGAGCCTATTGTGGCCGAGCGCCTATGAGCGAGCCCAGCATGGCCGAGATACAGAACCTAGTGTGGCCGAGCGCCTATGAGCGAGCCTACTACGGCANATTATGGAGTAGTTTACCTTAGGGTTTGACGGATATGGTATTTTGATAAATATTTGTGGATTTTAACTTTAGTTCTTGCTTGCATTCGTTTATGGAGTTTGGAATTGTTGTAACTTTATTCATCAGTTTATTTAATCGAAATAGTAATATCTTGGTGATTATATTTGCATTATTTTGTTTGATTTAATTTATTGATTCTCTTAAGTAATCGGAAGAGCTTGTTGAATTGTTGATTAAATCAAGTTAGAGAATATTCGAGAGACGTTTTCGTAAGTATCAATCCAATAACGCATGCTTGCATACTTCACAATGCTCATATTAGTTCACCTCGTAGAGTTAAGATTTAATTGAGAGAGGAGTCTTGACTACACATTTGAACTAATCATCGAGTGAATTCGTGAGAATCATTAGAACATTAGAGTGAATTAAACTAGAGTTAAATCCCAAATAGCTATCTTGTACTTATCCTGTCAAACCCTTATTCCTCACATTATTAAGATACACTCTGCGAATCTCCAATACCTTGCTATCAATTGTCAATTCCATTATTTTAGTAGTTAAACTTAGATCATAGTCATTTAACTCAAATGTTAATCCTCCTGAATAGCAATTTAACCAAGAATTACTTTAATATTGTTTAAGTCCAATCCTTGTGGATACGATATTATACTATACTATTTTTGATTAATGATGTTACATCCCGCGTTTTTCGTACGTTAAAGTTTCGTCTTCAGTAAATTGACGTAGACTCGGGGATGATATTTTCTTGAGATTACAAGCATTATGCTATTTCAAACATATGATGTATAAAATATATTAAAAATATGTAGATTTTAAGTAATTTGAGACAATTCTTAATTATGCGGGTAATTGGTTAATTATCGGGTAACAGACTATTACCTAATTAATTAATTAATTAATTATGGAATAAGATTAAAATCCCCCCCCCCTCCCCCCCCCCCACGTGGCAACAAGCCACTTCCTAAAGATATGACTCTTAGTCATTTTGATTAGGTAGCACAATAATGTGTTAGTTACCAAAACATTTCATTTCTAAGATTTTCAATATCAAGAATACTACAAGCAAAATAATGTGTTAGTTACCAAAACACTTCCATTCTAAGATTTTCAATATAAATCATACTATAATCAGACGTGAGGTTTTGGATATTAGCAAGGTGATTTGTTACATATTGTTACAAATTCGTAGAAATTCCTACAAAATACTACAACGTGATTTCTTCAACCAACATGATTTCTTAGCACAATAACAACGTGAGATTTTGTGATACTAAGGAAGTACGGTGCAACCTTTTCCAAGAATATCGTAGGAATTTTTCCCTACTCCAGGTATGTTAAGGCTAAGTCCTTCCTTAATTTTGGCATGATCTCGTAATTACACGAGTTTGATTACGAGGCATAAAGAGAAATTCATATTTCAAAATTTACGTATATTTTCCTAGTCTTGTAAGTTACAATATTCTCCTTATCAAGACTTCATATTCAATTGAGTATTTCCTTTTTCTAGTCAAGAGAACAGAGAGCTTATATATACAGTATTACATTATTTTCATTACCATCGAGCTATAATCGATGGGCATGACCCTATTGGGCAAACTCTGATCAGATGGTAAGTTATATACTGAGCCTATTGTGGCCGAGCGCCTATGAGCGAGCCCAGCATGGCCGAGATACAGAACCTAGTGTGGCCGAGCGCCTATGAGCGAGCCTACTACGGCAGAGCAGTTATATATATACTGAGCCCTATAAGGTCGGACAACTATTTTACTTACTATATTGAGAGAGTTTAGTTAGTATCAGCAGGTGAACATATCTTCATATTATCTTTGACTCCCAGTTGCTTTCAGTTATTATATATCAGTTCAGTTTCAGCTTTCAGTATATTGCCTTATATACTCGGTACATTATTTCGTACTGACATTCCTTTCTGGGGGCGTTGCATTTCAGGCGTGCAGGTTCAACAGACAGACGTGTAGACGTCCTCAGTAGGTGTTGCCCTAGTTCAGCTTTATCCGTAAGCTCCACGCCCTTCGGAGTTGCCGGGTCTAGAAGATTTATGTATGTATATAGGCTATGGGTAAGTCGGGGATCTGTTCCGATCATAGTACATCCATCATTAGAGGCTTGTAGACATATCATGTCAGTTAGTGCAGTATGTTGGGTTTTTTTTTTGTTTGGTAATTAAAATTTTTATTACCAGGTAAAATATGTACAAGTGCAAAACAGGAACCCTTCTCTATAATTTTATAGTTGGACATGCATCCCTAACTATAGAAACTCCTTTTATCTAGCTAACACAAAATCTACGTAAAACAAATCTAAGGATAGAAATTTAAGCTTTGTAGCCTTTTCACTAAGCTGGATTTCAGACTACCCATACAGTGGATCTTCCTGAAAGTCAAGTGCTACACCGGATACGCATCCTCTCTCCGAGACAGTGCCCAGATCGTTACGCCTCTCGTGCTCAGGAAGGTCAGAACAGAAAATCCTTCAAGTCCCAAAGCGGATACGCTTTCAGTCTTGAATTATCAATCTAACCATGTCCTCAACTCCCCTCTTCTTATTTCGAAAAATTCTCCAATTTCTATCCTGCCATATGTGATAAACAGCACATGTTAGCATCAGTCTATACAAGATTGACGATGATCTTCTCCCTGATGTGAAACTTGTAGCCCAACGGATCTCCTCACTCCATTCTTTGACAACCCTACCTATTCCAGCCCATTGCAATAGCTTCACCCATATAGTTGCTGAATATTTGTACTCAGAAAAATAAATGTTCATGATCCTCATAAGCTTCCTCACACAAAGCACATGCTAAAGTTGTTATGCTGCCCCATCTCCTGTACGTATATTTTGTTGTCTTGCCAGTTGTAGTAGTTATGACGGCCTTGCCGACCCAGCTTTATGTTGACATTTAGTCAGCATTAGTCTCTATTCAGTTATATATTTTGCTTTGCACATTATCTTGTAATGTGGCTCATTGACAAAGTATGACGTTACATGTTCAGAGTCTCTTAGTCGCAAGTGGTGTGTAGGGATAGGTGAGGCATCGGGTGCCGGTCTCGCCCCCAGGCTCGGGGCGTGACAAAAGTGGTATCAAATCAGTTCTTTCCTAGGGAGTCTACAAGCCGTGTCTAGCAGGGTCTTGTTTATAGATGTGTGATGCACCACATTATATAGGCAGGGGACTACAGGGCATTTAGGATTTGGTTACCCTTATTTCAAATCTAAATCGTGATGTAGCACTGAGTTATAGGAAATATGAGTTAAGCTTATGTGTTGGCGTTTGCATGCACAAATGACAGTAACTAGGAAACTACGGCTAGCCAGAGGAGAGAAACAATAGTAGGTAAGGGGACTAGCATGGTACCCCTAGTAGATGGGGCCCAGTCTGAGGCCCAGGGAGAGAGCCCTACCCAGCCGTTACCGGCTCCTCCGCCACCTGAGGAGATTCCTAGGGAGACCGTACATCCAGCTCCCCCTTTGCTTCCATCAGATCAGGACTTGAGGAGTGCGGTGCATTTGTTGACACATTTGGTAGCTACCCAGTAACAGGCTAGGGCATCCGCTAGTGCAGGATCTTCTGAGGGGTCTGGGAGTTCAAGGGTCTGAGAGTTGATTGCTTTGAGTCCCCCAGAGTTCATGGGGACAGATCAGAGGGAGGGCCCGCAAGATTTCATAGATTAGCTTCATAGGATCTTTGGGGCTATGCATGCCACAGAGAAAGAGGGAGTTGAGCTAGTAGATTTTCGACTCCGAGATATAGCCATCCTTTGGTACGAGGGATGGGAAAGGTCCAGGGGACGTGATGTACCTCCAGCTAATTAGGAGAAATTTTCAAATGAATTTCTTGACCGGTACTTACTGCGGGAGATTCGACAGGCCCAAGCAGATCAATTTCTAGCCCTCAAGAAGGGAAATATGAGTGTTCGAAAGTATAGTCTTAGTTTTGACTCATTGGCCAGATATGCACCATCTATAGTTGCTACTATGCGGGACAAGATCCATAGGTTTATAGCAGGGTTGGCCTCAGAGTTCGCCGAGGCATGTGCCACCACTGCATTGCAGGATAGTATGAATTTCTCCCGGATTCATGCATTCGCCCAGAATATAGAAAGGGGTAGGTGTCAGCAGCAGGGTACGGAGAGGAACGAGTTAGGGCAGCGTAAAAGGATGAGATTTTCCAGGTCTCAGGAGTAGTCTCAGGGTAGTTATAGGCCCCGGTACTTCGAATGGCCACCTAGGCCTCCGCCACCTCAGTTACATGTATGACTGTTATACTCAGCCAGGACCAAGTGAAAGCTTCCAGGCGTCAAGTTTGCAGCGACAACGAGGTTCGGAGCAGACATGGCCATTTTCGCCGCGGTGTGCCATCTGCGTTAGAGGACACTTGGGCCAATGCCGAGCTGGTTCTGATGCTTGTTATACATGTGGACGTTCGGGGCATATGATGCGAGATTGCCCAAATAGAGATTCCCGGGGTATGGCACAACCAGCAAATTCAGCAACATGATCATTTATGTCCGTGCACCCTTCGGGGCACGAGTCTCAGTCTTCGACTGGTAGAGGTCGAGGCAGAGGTAGAGGTTCCAGTTCAGGTGGTAACAAAATTGTAGATATGCGTTAACGGGTCAACAGGACCAAGAATCCTCACCAGACATTGTGACAAGTATGTTGACCATTTTCTCTCACGATGCTTATGCCTTGATAGACCCAGGATCTACTTTATCGTGTATTACCCCATTTGTCGCGGGGAAGTTTGGTATTGTGCCTGAAATACTAAGTGATCCTTTTGCGGTATATACACCGATCAGAGAATCGATTATTTCTAGACGGGTTTACCGAGGTTGTACGGTGTCAGTTTGTGGTCATCAAACCTCAGCCGACCTAGTTGAGCTAGAGATGTTGGATTTTGATGCTATCATGGGTATGGGCTGGTTGGCAGCTTGCTATGCCACAGTTGATTGTCGAGAAAATGTACCTAGATTTCATTTTTTGGGTGAGCCAGCCCTTGAATGGGTAGGTAATACAGCGACACCCAGAGGTAGGTTTATTTCCTATCTGAAGGCGAGGAAAATGATCGCAAAGGGGTGCATTTATCATATTGTGCGAGTTAGAGATGTATATACTGAGATACCTACACTTCAGTCTATTCCAGTAGTAAAGGAGTACGCAGATGTATTTCTAGATGAACTTCCAGGTATTCCTCCAGAGCGAGAGATTGATTTTGACATCGGTTTTCTTCCGGGAACGCAACCAATATTCATCCCTCCATATAGAATGGCACCTGCCGAATTGAAGGAGCAGTTAAAAGATTTGCTGGAGAAAGGTTTAATCAGGCTCAGTACCTCACCTTGGGGTGAATCGATACGTACAGAAGAAAGACGACTCGGTAAGGATGTGTATCGATTATAGGCAACTGAACAAGGTAACTATTAAGAAATAAGTATCCACTTCCAAGGATAGATGACATGTTTGATCAGTTGCAGGGGTCTAGATGCTTTTCAAAGATAGATTTGAGGTCGGGGTACCACCAGGTCAGAGTTCGGGAGAAAGACATTTCCAAGACAGCTTTCAGGACCCGATATGGCCACTTCGAGTTCCTTGTCATGTCCTTCGAATTGACGAATGTACCTGCCATGTTCATGGACTTGATGAATAGTCTATTTCGTCCATTTTTAGATCTGTTCGTGACAGTATTTATTGATGATATTCTAGTTTATTCATGTTCAGAGGATGAGCATGCAGACCACCTGCGAGCGGTGCTCCAAACCCTCTATGATAGTAAATTATATGCTAAGTTTTCTAAATGTGAGTTCTGGTTAAAGTCTGTAGCATTCTTGGGGAACATTGTATCCGATAGAGGTATAAAGGTAGACAATCAAAAGATTGAAGCTATCAAATCCTAGCCTAGACCTACCATTTCGACAGAGATTTGTAGCTTTCTAGGCTTAGCAGGATACTAACGGAGGTTCGTAGAGGGTTTTTCTTCTCTTTCAACACCATTAATGTAGTTGACGCAGAAAGCAACTAAGTTTCAGTGGACTGAGGCCTGTGAGAGTTTCCAGGAGCTTATGAACATGTTGACCTCAGCGCCAGTTCTAGCACTTCCAGAGGGCCCAGATGGTTATACCATGTATTGCGATGCCTCAGGTCTCGAATTAGGATGTGTACTAATGCAACGTGGGAAAGTAATTGCGTATGCTTCAAGTCAGTCAAGGAAGAATGAGCAGAATTATCTGACCCACGACCTCGAGTTAGCTGCGGTTGTCCATGCACTTAAGATATGGCGACATTATTTGTACAGTGTTCATGTCGATATATTCACAGATCATAAAAGCCTGCAATATATTTTCAAGTAAAGAGTTGAATTTGCGACAGAGGCGATGGCTCGAGTTATTGAAAGATTATGATGTTAACATTCTCTACCATCTAGGGAAAGCTAATGTTGTAGCAGATGCCTTAAGTCACGGATCTATGGGTATCTTAGCACATATATAGGCTGAGAAAAGACAATTAAATAGAGAAATTCATCAATTGGCTTGTTTGGGGTTCGGTTAGTAGACTTTGGCAATGGTGGAGTTGTACTCCAAAATACTGCAAAATCATCTCTCATAGCTGAAGTAAAGGAGAGGCAGTACGAGGACCCAAAGTTGGTCAAGTTGAGAGAACGAGTTCTGCAGGAGAAGAAGCAGTTGTTAGAGCTCAAGAGAGATGGAATTCTCAGATACAGGGGTCGTTTGTGTGTTCTAGATGTAGCAGGGCTAAGAGACAGGATTATGTCAGAGGCACATTATTCGTGGTACTCCATTCATCCTGGGTTGACAAAGATGTATCATGACATCAAGGATGTGTATTGGTGGAACAATATGAAGAAGAACATTGCTGAGTATGTTGCTCAGTGTCCTAGTTGCCAGACAGGTGAAGATAGAGCACCAGAAGCCCGGAGGGATAATGCAGACTATATAGATCCCGACATGGAAATGGGAGGCGATAAACATGGAATTTATCACGGGATTAACTCGTTCTCATCGTAAGCTCAATTCCATATGGGTGATAGTCGATAGGCTTACAAAATCAGCTCATTTCCTACCGGTCAGATCTACATATACATCAGAAGATTATGCAAAGTTATATATTAAAGAGATAGTGCGACTACATGGAGTACCAATATCTATTATATCTAACCATGGGGCCCAGTTTACAACACATTTTTGGAGGTCATTTCAGAAAGGTCTAGGGACTCAGGTGTATCTCATAACATCTTTTCATCCACAGACTGATGGACAAGCCAAGCGCACAATTCAGACGCTCGAGGATATGTTACGAGCATGTGTATTAGCTTTTAAAAGAATTTGGGATGAACATCTACCTCTTATCGAGTTTTCATATAATAACAGTTACCACTCCAGTCCAGATGGCTCCGTACGAGGCTTTGTATGGGTGTAAGTGCATATCTCCTATAGGGTGGTTTAATGTTGGAGAATCTGGGTTACATGGGCCAGACCTAGGTTAGAGTCGTCAGAAGTCATATTCTGACGTGCGGCGACGAGACTTAGAGTTCGGGGTTAATGACTGGGTATTCTTAAAGGTATCACGTATGAAGGGCGTGATGAGGTTTGGCAAGAAAGGCAAGCTTAGCCCACGGTATATTGGGCCTTATAGAATGATTCAGAGAGTGGACCAAGTAGCTTATGAGTTAGAATTTCCCTCGGAATTGGAGTCTGTCCATCCGGTTTTTCACGTATCTATGTTACTGAAGTTCATAGGCGATCCTACCCAAATTGTGCCCACAGATGATGTACAGATTACAGAGGACTTGTCATACGAGGAAATTCCGATTGCCCTCCTAGACTAACAAATCCGCAAGCTACAGAATAAGGAGCTAACCTCCTTGAAGTTTTTATGGAGAAGCAAGAATGTGGAAGAGATGACGTGGGAAGCAGAAGAAGAAATGAAGTCTAAATATCCCCACCTCAAACTGGAGATATGGCTCGAGGTAGGATACCTCAGCACAACCCTATACAGGCGAGTAAGCTCTTATTTTTGACTTTCCGAATTTACAATAGACAGCTGTGTGAGGCCAAGTGTGGCATGTATAGTATGTTTTTTAGCTGCGTGCATGGTGGTTTTATTCTATCATACGGAGGAGACTCTAGAAAATTTTTCCCAAAGTATCTAAGAGTAGACATTCGAGGATGAATGTTTGTAAGAGGGGAAGGATGTTATGTTCTGCGTTTTTCATACGTTAAAGTTTCGTCTTCAGTAAATTGACGTAGACTCGAGGATGACATTTTCTTGAGATTATAAGCATTATGCTATTTCAAACGTATGATGTATAAAGTATATTATAATATGTAGAATTGTAAGTAATTTGAGACAATTCATAATTATGCGGGTAATTGGTTACCAGATACGGAATATTACCTAATTAATTAGTTGGTTATGAGATAAGATTAAAATTCCACCCACCCCCATGTGGCAGTAAGCCACTTCCTAAAGATATGACTCTTAGTAATTTTGATTAGGTGGCACAATAATGTGTTAGTTACCAAAACACTTCATTTCTAAGATTTTCAATACCAAGAATACTACATGCAAAATAGTGTGTTAGTTACCAAAACACTTCCATTCTAAGATTTTCAATACAACCCATACTACAATCAGACGTGAGGTTTTGGAGATTAGCGAGGTGATTTGTTACAGATTGTTATAAATTCGTAGAAATTCCTACAAAACACTACAACGTGATTTCTTCAACCAACGAGATTTCTTAGAACAATAACGTATGATCTTGTGATTCTAAGGGAGTACAGTGCAATCTTTTCCAAGAATATCATACGGATTTTCACTACTCCAGGTATGTTAAGGTACGCCCTTCCTTCATTTTAGCACGATCTCGTAATTACACGAGTTTGATAACGAGGCATAAAGAGAAATTCATATTTCGAAATTTACGTATATTTTCCTAGTCTTGTAAGTTAAAATATTCTCCTTATCGGAACTTCATATTCAATTGAGTATTTCCTTTTTCTAGCCAAGAGAACAGAGAGTCTATATATATAGTATTGCAGTATTTTCATTACCATCGAGCTATAATCGATGGGCATGCCCCTATTGTGCAACCTCTGATCAGATGGTAAGTTATATACCGAGCCTATTGTGGCCGAGCGCCTATAAGGCCGGACAACTATTTTACTTACTATATTGAGAGAGTTGAGTCAGTATCAGCAGGTGAGCATATCTTCAAATTATCTTTGACTCCCAATTGCTTTCAGTTATTATATTATCAGTTCAGTTTTAGCTTTCAGTATATTGCCTTACATACTCGGCACATTATTTCGTACTGACGTCCCTTTCTAGGGGCGCTGCATTTCATGCGTGCAAGTTCAGACACACAGACGGGTAGACCTCCTCAGTAGGTATTTCCCGAGTTTAGCTTTATCGGTAAGCTCCACGCCCTTCGGAGTTGCCGGGTCTAGAAGCTTTGTGTATATATGTATATAGGCTATAGGTAGGTCGTGGCCCAGTTTCGATCACAATACATCCATCAGTAGAGGCTTGTAGACAAATCCTGTCAGTTAGTGCAGTATGTTGGGCTTGTAGGACCTGTACATATCTTTTTTTGGGTTGTCAGTTGTAGTAGTTATGACGGCCCTTCCAACCCATCTTTATGTTGACATTTAGTCAGCATTAGTCTCTATTCAGTTCAATATTTTGTTTCGCACATTAGCTTGTAATGTGGCCCATGGCCAAAGTATGACGTTACATGTTCAGAGTCTCTTAGTCGCAAGTGGTACACATGGATAGGTGAGGCACCAGGTGCTGGTCTCTCCTCCAGGCTCGGAGCGTGACTAACGAGCATCAATTTTGGGTTGTGTTTTTTGATCGTCAGGTTTCAATAGTAAGGGGGGGATGGATAGGTACCTTTCTAAATCCTTAAGTGCCTGCTATCATTCGAGAGTCCACTTGAAATTGTTCTTCCTTTTCAGAAGTGAGACGAAATGATGATATTTTTCCAAGGATCTTAGATGAACCTGCTTAAACCGGACAACTTTCCAGTTAACCTCAATACCTCATGTATGCTCGTTAACTAGTCCAGGATGTCTTCGATGGCTTTGATTTTATCAGTATTTACCTCGATCCCTCTTTGCGAGACCAAGAACCCCAAGATCTTTCTGAAGCCAACCCCAAACGCATATTTTTTTGGGTTTACTTTGATGTTATGCTTCCTCAAGATATCGAATGTTTCTTGGTAGTGTTTTAAATGATCACCTATGCACAAAGACTTAACTAACATTTCATTGATATATACTTCCACTATTTTGCCTATTTGTTTCTGAAATATTTTATTAACGAGCCTCTAATAAGTGGCTACGGCGTTTTAAGCCCAAATGACATCACATTGTAACAATATGTGCCAAAATTCGTTAAGAAAGAAGTTTTTTTCATGATCCTCCGGGTTCATCTTGATTTGATTGTACACAAATTAGGCATCAAGGAAACTTATTAACTCATGCTCAGTCGTTGCATCAATCATTTGATCAATGTTTGGAAATGGAAACGAGTCTTTAGGGAACGCCTTATTTAAGTCATTATAATATACGCACATTCGAAACTTGTTATTCTTATTTGGAATTAAAACTACATTAGTTAACTATTCTGGAGATTTTACCTCCCAGATTGAACCGATATCGAGTAGTCGAGTTACCTCTTCTTTAACAAATCTGTTTCTGACCTCGGCTATTGGCATTTTTTTACCTTATCGGTGGAAATTCGAATCCAGGCTTAACTTGTGCACGACCTCCTTTAATGGGATACCTGTCATATTTGAGTGCGACCACACAAAATAATCGACATTAGCTTTAAGAAAATTAATAAATCCTTACCTGAGTTCGGGATTGAGTCTTGTTCCAAAGTGAAACTTCCTTTCCAAGAATTCTTCAAATAAAACCACTTGCTCGAGTTCTTTTGCAGTGGACTTGGTTACAACTATCTCCTCCGGAACCTGGAAGTATCTCGGCACCTGGTGGGATTCCGATGACTCCTCGCCTTTATCATTTTCATTTGATAAGGGTGAAATCATCGGTTCATGTAATTGCTATTTTCTAAGCTCATTCCCTTTGCTACTGGAAAGCGACACTACGTTTATCTCTCTTGCTCCCAGTTGATCTTCTCTTATTTTCTTGATTCCTTCTGGGGTTGGGAATTTCAATAGTTGATGATATATTGAGGGCACGACCTTCATCTCATTTATCCATGTCCTTCTGAGGATTATGTTGTAGCCCATGTCGTCATTTACCACTTCGTATAAAGTGGTCTTGGTTACCCCTTCGGCTTTCGTGGGAAGCATGATCTCTCCTCGGGTTGTCACACTTGTCAAGTTGAACCCAGCTAGGAGCTTTATTATCGGAATGATATTTCCAGTCAAGTTTTCTTTTTCCAGCACTCTCCATTGAATGATGTTTGGCTGAGCTTACTGGGTCAACCAAAACCTGCTTAGTTTTGAAATCTAAGACATTGAGAGAAATTACCTAAGTATGTCAGTGTCTTCCTCCGTGAAGGTGATGTCATCTTCTGCGACTCCCTGGAGTCTCTTGTTGTGGGTCACTAATATCTTTGTTTTCTTCGCCGCTGAGAAGGTTACACCATTAATTTCATTCCTCCGGAAATAATGTTGATAGTCTATCGAGGGGAGTCTTCTACTATCTTCGAAGGCTCCGCATTGTCTCGGCTACGGCCATAATTATTCTTGGCTCAATCGATCAAGAACTCCCTGGGATTTCCATTCTTCAACAAGATCACCACCTCTTCATGCAAATACCGACAGTCTCCAGTTTTGTCACTGTGAGTCCCACGATATTCACTCTAGCCGTGGTTGGATATGATTGTCTTCGAGAATCGTGCTTCTTTGATATTCATCACCGTCGATACTAACTCCCTTATGTTGATGTTAAAGTTGTAATCAGATAACCTGAGATATGTGGAAATTTGGGCTCGTGATACATCTTTTTCTTGTAACGACCTGTTGTTCCGGACACTGTCGGTTCTTCTATAGAAAGCGAACCTATTCGAGGGTCAGAACCCTTTGCTGTCGCATCCCTCAATTCTTTAGTATGGTAGGAAACAACCTTTATAAGATCGCCGATTGTAATGATCCGGATGGTCATTTTTAGAGTTAGAGCCCCGATCCCCTATTAACTGCTTCTCTGTATCTATTTACTGCCATTGTGACTTGCCGGGAGGGTTCGTTTTGGTTTTCGGAGTGAATTGAGACACTTAATCTCTTAATTGGAAGCTTAAGTTAGAAAAGTCGACTAGATGTCGAATTGTGGGTAACGACCTCGGATTTGAATTTTTATGGTTATTTTAACTTTGTTAGGTGATTTTGGACTTAGGAGCGTGTCCGAAATGTGATTTGGAGGTCCGTGGTACAATTAGGCTTAAATTGGCGAAAGTTGGAATTTTAGCGATTTTGGCAGGTAGTGGAAAATTTGATATCGGGTTCGGAATGGAATTACGGAAGTTGGAGTAGGTTTGTAGTGTCATTTTTGACTTGTGTGTAAAATTTGGGGTCATTTGTAGGTGGTTAGATATGTGGACGTGGGTTTGATATGTTTCGACGTCATTTGTAGAATTTAGAAATTTCAAAGTTCATTAGGCTTGAATCCGGGTGTAATTCGTGTTTTATGTTGTTTAATGTGGTTTGAAGTCTCGACTAAGTTTGTATAGTGTTTTAGGATGGTATGTTTTGTTGAGGTCCCGGGGACCTCGGGTGAGTTTCAGGTGCTTAAAAGACCATTTTTGGACTTAGGAAAGGAGCAGATTTTCTGGTGTTTGTTGCAGACATTTCTTAATTGCGTTCCCGAGAGAGGTCTCGAGTTCGCGAAGAGCATCTGGGAGGCCAGCTGGGTTTATTCTTCATGTTCGCAATGGTGTTACCACGGTCGTAGTGATATAGAACATTTAAGGCTATGAGTTCGCGATAAGGACCTCGCGTTCGCGTAGAGTCAACGGTCAGATGAGTTCCAGGCATAATAGCCTACGCGTTCCCGTAGGGTCAGGCAATGTGAGCTTCGTGTTTTTGACCACATGCATCGCGTTCGTGATGAGTGTTCTTAAGACGGAAGCAGCTTGTGCTTCGCGAACGCAAGGCTTTGACCGCGTTCCCGAAGAAGGAACACCTGGGCAGAATTTAAAGTCCAAAAACAAGGGTTTTGAGTTCATATCCCAAAATTGAATTGGGAGCTCGGTAGAATGCGAAATTTCGAGGAAATTTCAGAAGAAGTTATTGGGTAATGATTCTTAACTCCTTTATGGTTATATCCCACTAATCTATGCTTGATTTTATCATTTAATTTCGAATTTGGGGTGAAAAATTGGGGAAATTTGAGAAAAGTTCTTAGGCCAAATTTTGGGGTTTTGATGGAGATTTTGGTATCAGATTTGAGTAACTTTGGTATGGTTAGACTCGTGAGTGAATGAGAGTTCAAAATTTGTGACTTTTACCCGATTCCGAGACGTGGGCCCGAGGAAGCTTTTTGAGCGATGTTTCCAATTTCTTTCTTTAACTTTGATTTTGTTCGCTAGATTAGTTTCTTGTAGATATATTTATGTTATTTAATTGTGTTTGGCTAGATTTGGGCCATTCGGAGTAAGATATTCGTGGAAAGAGCATTATTTCGAGTTGATTTGAGCTTGGGTCGAGGTAAGTGGCTTGCCTAACCTTGTGTGGGGGAACTCTCCTTAGGATTGGTATTGTTGTTGATACATGAGCACCGAGTCCGTGAGGTGACGAGTACGAACACGATCTATTTGTTGTAAAACCCAATTTCCCATTAGATAATAACATGTTTTTCCTCTTATTTGAACTTATTAGCATGTGTAGCATCTTGTTAGACTAAGAAAACATGCCTACTTACCTTAACTGTTTACCTGGACTACGTGCAACATGTTTAGTGATTTTACCTGTTTTTCCTTAACTTGTACTTAGGTTAAATTGTAAGTTTTCGTGTCGTAACTATTGAATTCTATTGTTTGGTTGCATATTTACTTTGGGACTACAGAATGGTATTCTGGGAGATCCCCTTGTACTGCATATTACTTTACAACACGAAAAGGTTGTATGCAGCCAAACAATAGAATTCACTTGAGGACTATGCTTCAGACTTTGAGGGAGAAGAGATTGTATGCAAAATTTTCTAAGTGTGAGTTTTGGCTAGACTCAGTGGCATTATTGGGCCACGTGGTATCGAGTGATGGGATCAAGGTAGATCCGAAGAAGGTGGAGGCAGTGCATAGTTGGCCTAGACCGTCATCAGCTACAGAGATCCGCAATTTCCTAGGTTTGGCGGGGTATTACTGTCACTTTTTAAAGGGATTTTCATCTATTGCAACACATATGACCAGGTGGACAAAGGAGTGTGAGGAGAGCTTTCAGAAGCTCAAGACAGCTTTGACTACAGCCCCAGTATTGGTATTGCCTACAGGATCTGGGTCTTACACCGTCTATTGTGATGCCTCACGGATTGGTCTTGGTGCGATGTTGATGTAGTACGGTAGGGTGATATCCTACGTGTCCAGATAGTTGAAGGTGCATGAGAAGAACTACCCTATCCACGATCTCGAGTTAGCAACTATTGTTCATGCCTTGAAGATTTGTGCCATTATTTGTACGGTGTTCCTTATGAGATCTACACGGATCACCTGAGTTTGTAACACCTGTTCAAGAAAAAGGATATTAACTTGCATCAGCGGAGGTGGTTGGAGCTCCTTAAGGATTATGACAGCACCATTTTGTACCACCCCGGAAAGGCCAATGTGGTGGCCGATGCTTTGAGTCATCAGGCAGAGAGTTTGAGGAGTTTAGCATATCTTCCAGCAGCAGATAGTCCCTTAGCATTGGATGTTCATACCTTATTTATCCATCTTTTGAGATTAGATATTTCGGAGCCGAGCCGAGTGTTAGCTTGCGTGGTCTCTCGGTTTACTCTTTATGACGGTATCAGGAAGCGTCAGTATGATGACCCCCATCTGCTTGTCCTTCAAGACAGGGTTTGGTGAGGTGATGCTTGAGATGTGACTATTGGTAATGATGGTGTATTGAGAATTCAAGGACGAATATGTGTGCCAAGTGTGGATGGGCTTCGGGAGTTGATTCTTGAAGAGTCCCACTGCTCGTGGTACTCCATCCACCTGGGTTCCGTGAAGATGTACCAGGATTTGAGACAACACTATTGGTGGAGGAGGATGAAGAAGGATATAGTTTGGTTTATGGATAGGTGTCTCAACTGTCAGCAGGTTAAGTATGAGCATCAGAGACCTGGTGGCTTGCTTCAAAGTTTAGAGATCCCAGAGTGGAAGTGAGAGCGGATCACCATGGATTTCGTAGTTGGGCTCCCATAGAATTCGAGGAAGTTCGAAGCTATTTGGGTAATTGTGGATTGGCGGACCAAGTCAGCTCATTTCATTCCAGTGATGACTACTTACTCGTCAGAGAGATTGGTCGAGATTTACATCTGAGAGATTGTTCGCCTTCATGGGGTCCCAGTCTCTATCATTTCAGACAGAGGCACACAGTTTATATCACGGTTCTGGAGATTCGTTCAGCAAGAGTTGGGAACTAGAGTGGAGTTGAGCACAACATTTCACCCTCAAACAGATGGGCAGTCCGAGCGCATGATTCAGATTCTAGAGGATATGCTATGTGCGTGTGTGATGGAGTTTTGAGGGTTATAGGACCAGCCCTTGCCACTTGCGGAGTTGTCCTACAACAACAATTATCAGTCCAACATTCAAATGGCACCGTATGAGGCTCTGTATGGTAGGCGGTGTCGGTCCCTAGTGGGTTGGTTCGAGTCGAGCGAGGCCCGATTGTTAGGTACAGAATTGGTCCAGGATGCCTGGATAAGGTGAAGGTGATTCAGGATAGACTTCGCACATCCCAGTACAGATAAAAGAGTTCTGCGAATTGGAAGGTTCGCGATTTAGCATTCATGGTTGGAGAGCGGGTCTTGCTTCGAATTTCTCCTATGAAGGGTGTTTTGAGGTTTTGAAAGAAGCACAAGCTGAGCCCGATGTACATTGGTCCTTTTGAGATATTGCAGTGTGTTGGGGAGGTTGCCTATGAGATTTCCCTACCTCCCAGCCTAGTAGGAGTTCATCCGGTATTCCACGTTTCTATGCTTCGGAATTATCACGCTGATCCAGCTCATGTATTGGATTTTAGCTCATTCCAGTTAGACAAGGATCTATTTTATGCTGCGGAGCCAGTGGCTATCTTGGACAGGCAGTTCAGAAAGCTAAGGTAAAAGAACATTGCTTCAGTAAAGGTTCAATGGAGGGGTCAGTCGGTCGAGGAGGCGACTTGGGAGACTGAGCAGGATATGCGCAACCATTATCCTCATCTTTTTACAGCTTCAGGTATGTCTCTATAGTCGTTTGAGGAAGAAAGATTGTTTTAAGAAGTTGAGGATGTAACGACCCAGCAGGTCATTTTGAGAGTTAGAGCACCGATCCCCTATTAACTACTTCCTCGTATCTATTTTCTACTATTGTGACTTACCGGGAGAGTTTGTTTTGGTTTTCGAGTGAATTGAGACACTTAGTCTCTTAATTGGAAGCCTAAGTTGGAAAAGTTGACCGGATCTCGACTTGTGGGTAAAAAATTCGGATTTGAATTTTTATGCTTTCGTTTTCTCCATTAGGTGGTTTTGGACTTAGAAGCGTGTCCGGAATGTGATTTGAAGGTCTGTAGTAGAATTAGGCTTGAATTGGCGAAAGTTGGAATTTTGGCGATTTTGGCCGGGTGAAAATTTTGATATCGGGTTCAGAATGGAATTCCAGAAGTTGGAGTAGGTTCATAGTGTCATTTTTGACTTTTTTGTATAATTTGGGGTCATTCGGACGTGGTTTGATATGTTTTGACATCGTTTGTAGAATTTAGAAATTTCAAAGTTCATTAGACTTGAATCTGGGTATAATTCGTGTTTTTATGGCTAAAAAAGGGGGAGAGGGGAGAGCCATAGGGTACGCTCACTTCTGCATTTTTGTTTAGGTCGTATAGTGTTTTAGGATTGGTTGGTATGTTTGGTTGAGGTCCCGGGGACCTCGGGTGAGTTTCGGGTGCTTAATGGACCATTTTTGGACTTAGGAAAGGAGCAGATTGTCTGGTGTTTGTTGCAGACATTTCTTCATCGCGTTCGTGAAGAGCATCTGGGAGGCCAGTTGGGTTTGTTCTTCGCATTCGCGATGTTGTTACCACGTTCGCGGTGATATGGAACATTTAAGGCTACCCGTTCGCGATAAGGACCTTGCGTTCACGTAGAGTCAACAGTCAAATGATTTCGAGGCATAATAGCCTACGCGTTCGCGATGGGTGTACCGCGTTCGCGTAGGGTCAGGCAAAGTGAGCTTCGCATTCGCGACCAATGCATCGTGTTCATGATGAGTGTTCTTGAGACGGAAGTAGCTTGTGCTTCGCGAGACTTCGACCGCGTTCGCGAAGAAGGAACACCTGTCAGAATTTGAAGTCCAAAAACGAAGAGTTCATATCACAAAATTGAATTGGGAGCTCGGTAGAAGCCGAGATTTTGTGGGAATTTCAGCAGAATTTATTGGGTAATGATTCTTAACTCCTTTATGGTTATATCCCACTAATCTATGCTTGATTTTATCATTTAATTTCGGATTTGGGGTGAAAATTTGGGAAAATTTGAGAAAAGTTCTTAGGCCAAATTTTGGGGTTTTGATCAAGATTTTGGTATCAGATTTGAGTAAATTTGGTATGGTTAAACTCGTGAGTGAATGTGTGTTCATAATTATGAATTTTACCCGATTTTGAGATATGGGCTCGGGGAGGCTTTTTGAGAGTTTTTTCCAATTTCTTGTTTTAACTTTGATTCCATTAGCTAGATTAGTTTCTTGTAGTTATATTTATGTAATGTAATTGGTTTTGGCTAGATTTGGGCCATTCGGAGTTGGATATTCGTGGAAAGAGAATTATTTCGGGTTGATTTGATCTTGGTTCGAGGTAAGTGGCTTGCCTAACCTTGTGTGGGGGAACTCCCTTTAGGATTGGTACTGTTGTTGATATATGAGCGTCGTGTATGTGAGGCGACAAGTGCGTACACTGGCTATTTGTTGTAAAACCCGATTTTCAATCAGATAATAACTTGTCTTTCCTCTTATTTGAACTTATTAGCATGTGTAGTATCTTGTTAGACTAAGAAAGCAAGCCTACTTGCCTTAACTGTGTACCTGGACTACGTTCAACATGTTTAGTGATTTTACCTGTTTTTCCTTAACTTGTACTTAGGTTAAATTATATGTTTTCGTGCCGTAACTATTGAAATTCTATGTTTGGCTGCATATTTACTTTGGGGCTACGGAACGATATTTTGGGAGATCCCCCTATACTGCATATTTACTTTGGGACTACAGAACGGTATTTCGGGAGATTCCCTGTACTGCATATTTACTTTGGGACTAAGGAAATGTATTCCAGGAGATCCCCCTATACTGCATATTTACTTTGGGACTATGGAACGGTATTCCGGGAGGTCCCCATGTACTGCATATTTACTTTGGGACTACGGAACGATATTCTCGGGAGACCCCCCTGCACATTACGTTTGGGACTACGAGACGGCATCTCGGGAGATCCCCTGTTGTATTGTTGCGTACTGAGCTGTTATTTTTATATGAGTTCCTCCGTGTTACATTTCAGTCTTATTACTGCGATATTTCATTTTTCTTTTCCTTATCTTATATATATTCCAGTAGGGTTGCGACCTGACCTCGTCACTACTTGGCCGAGGTAAGGCTTGGCACTGGGTACCATTGTTGTGTACTCACGCCCTTCCCTGCACATGTTTTTCCATGTGCAGATCCAGGTTCATCTTACACGTCTCATCGTTAGTGCAGTCGATGCAGCTTATCGGAGACATCAAGGTATATTTTCCCGCACCTGCATATCCTCAGAGTCCCCCTCTATCCCTTATGTTTCCTCCTTTATTTTCTTTAGACATTATTTATCGAAAAAAGTTAGACAAATTTCATAGAGTTTGTGACTTCTGACTATCGGGTTTTAGGGAATACTGTTTATATTCGAACGCTGGTGTTCTTGTATATGCCGAGCGGCCTTTTTTTCCAGTATATAAAGTTTATTGAAGTTTAGTTGATAATTATTGTTTTATTTATGTTATTTCGAAATTCTTAGGCTTACCTAGTCTTAGCGACTAGGTGTCGTCACGACGTCTTACGGAGGGAGAAATGGGTCATGACATCGATCCTCATCGAAATCGCTTTTGAACTTATCGTGGTTCTTATTTCGATCCTGTCCCTTGGTTGATGTCGGATGATAAGTGGGGATTTTGACTACTTATTAGCACCTTTTTTCTTTTGTTTTAGTCCAAACGTATTGATTTATGTACCCGCAACTAATGTAAGCGTGCAAATTGTAGGATTATTGAAATTTCAGTTCTCCCATGATGAAATCCGACTCAAAAGGGAGTGTTGTGAATCTCAAGGCGATAAAAGGGCGGAGAATAAAAGAAGTGCGGTCCGCAGAAGGATTTTTGTGGCCACAAAAGAAAGTGCGGACCGTAGAATTCCATCAGTGGTTGCAGACCAAGTGAAAGAACACAACACGTCTTTGGCCAATGTGCGGAACGCACCTGAGTTGTGCAACCGCTGAACATGGAGTGCACTGACAAATGATTCAAAGTTCAGAGAGTATGCAAAAGACCAAGTCCCGACGCCTTGCTGAAGTGTGGACCGCACAAGAATTGTGCGCCCGTAGAAGATGCTTTGCAGCCGCAACCTAGAAATGTTCGGCTGCAGAATCCAAGCTCCTGCGAAAAGAAATCTGTGGACCGCACATGGAATTGTGCGGCCGCAGAACCTCCCGAGGGGCATTTTTGTCAGCGAATTTTAGGCCATTATAAATAGACGATTTTCACTTTTTAGGTAAAGTTTCGAAGCTTGAGCTGCTGTAGCCGTTACATTTTGCCATTTTAGGAAGTTTGTGATTATTTTAGTGTTCAAACATTATATTTTATCATTTTAATCTTTGATTTTGGGTTTAATTAGTATTTCTTCTTTATTTTCTTCAATTCCCACTATGAGTAGCTAGATTTTTACAAGGGTTGTGACCCACCCCTAGTATGTAAACCTTATGGGTACTTAATTTAATGTTTGTTTATGATTGAGTGTTGATCGTTTAGCTTAGTTCATGCTTCAATTTTAGAATTGACGGTTGCAAACATTGGTTCATGTCTTTTTGACTTAGTCTTTACTTGAGAAACAGAGACTTAGTCTAGCATAAATTGGCTAACAAGGAATTAGGCTAATTGAGAGCTTGATTAGCCTAATTAACGGGTTCAAACTAGACATAGTAAGCACCTAGCTTGAGCTCATATCAACTATTTTATTTGATATCCATTTGAACTTAAGAAAGACAAATTGGGCGAAATCACGGTTTGACCGAGAGGTATTGAGTGGGTAACATAGATTTGAGAGTTATAATACTTTCCAATCAACAAATATTGACATATTTAACCCATTAGGCGAACACCTGGGTTATGGTCACATCCCTAGGCTTTTTAACTATTTGGAAAAAATACCGAAAACAATCATTCGCTTCTAGTTTCTTTTCTTAGCTTATAATTGTTAGAGTAAAAGTATAATTAGAAATCAAAACCTTTTGTGGAAGTGCAAATTTAGTTAATCAATTCACTCTCATCAAGTGTATACTCCTAACACCCATTGTAACTCCCTATGGAAATCGACTCCGACTCTTGTGGGGTACTATTCTTCCAACGACTGTTTCCACTCATTAATTGAGAACGGATTGGACGTAGATCAAGTCTTGGTTCCGTTGTCGGGGAGTTAAAACGGTGTTAGATATATATTTGGGTTAGTTTTTGGAATATCTTCTTTTCCTACTGTGTTACTAACTTGTGTGAGAAACCTTAGGTACATCCATGGAGAATAATGAGCTCGGAAATTTTCCTTTGGGGGATTAGGGTGCGGAGGATGAGCAATTAGAGGAGGTACCTCATGAGCCACAAGCCAATCGGAGAGGCGGGGTACCTCATGAAAATGTGCCTGTTCCACCCCCACCTCCACCACGAGTGACTCCACACCGTATATTGCCCAACAAAAGTTATGCTAGTGCAATAGTCCCTCCCCCCTATTAGGGCGGGAAACTTCCAAATCACCTATGTGATGCTCAGTTTGCTTGAGCAACGGGGATTCTTCACCGGTGCTCCAACACAAATTGCTTATAAATATTTGGTGGATTATTTTGGGGGAAGCAAGCAAACAAATGTCTCCGGGATGTATTGAGGCTAAGGATTTTTCCCTTATCTCTTCGGGGGAAAGCTTTAGATTGGTTGGAACGATTGCCAAACCATTCAATTCACACTTGGGATGACTTGGAGGAAAAGTTTATTTCTAAGTTCTTCTTTCCCGGACACATGGCTACACTTTGAGATGAGATCTTGGCTTTCAAGAAAGAGTCGAATGAACCACTACACGAGATATGGGAACTCTATAGAACTATGGTCAAGCATGTCCCAACAACGATATGACGAAAAACATGATTCAACAAACCTTCTACTTTGCGATTAACACAACCAACCAATGTGTAGTGAATCAATTAGCCGGTTGGAACTTTACGACTACTCCTTATGCGGAGGCGTGTGAGATTTGGATGAGATGGCGGAAAAGTCATCAGATTGGAAATCTCGGGCCAATGTTCCTCAAGGTGACCCGAATATGATCCACCTTCACAAATAATTGCAAGACCATGGGAAAGCTATTTCCGAATTGACAACCACCATGACTCAACTAGAAAAGTTCCAATAAAATCAAGTGCAAACTCGAAGCAATTCAATTCTATGGAAGGAGTGACCATGATGGTAAACACGAGGAGGACCAAGGGTCCAAAATCGTAAAATCGAGTGGAGAAATATGTGCAAGAAGATGGTAGTTTTGAGCAAGATGAAGAAGTGCAACATGTGAATAATTTTCAAGGGCAAAGAAAAAATTTCGAAGGCCCAAGCCAACAACAATGGCGACCTCAGAAAAATCAAGGCTATTGGAATTCCAACGATAAAGGAAACTGGAGTGGAGGAAATAATCAAGGGAATTGGAATAGCAACAAAAATCAAGGAAATTGGAGTGGCAACAACCAAGTAAATTGGGGAGGTAACAATCAAGGCGGATGGAACAACAATCAAGGCAACCGGGGGTCGGATTTTCAAAGGCCCCAATATACCAACAACCATGCAAACCACCTACTTATCCTTCTCATGGTTCGAGTTCTTCAAACAATGAGATGTGGCATATTGAAAATATATTCAAGCAAATGATGGAAAAGAATTCTGATTCGGATGCCCAACTTGCCTCACACAACACATCAATCCGCAACTTAGAAATTCAAATGAGGTAAATCTCTCAAGCCTTAAATTCTCGTCCTAAATGGGTACTACCAAGTGACACGGTGGTAAACTCAAAGGGTGGTAACAACACGGGGAATTCCATGGCGGTTATCATAAGAAGTGGAAGAGGCGGGAATGCACCTACCTCAAGTGGAAGGCAACTTGTTGATGGTGATCAAGTGATGCAAGAAGAAGATATCCCAAACAATGTGGTGCTACCTAATGATGAAGTTCGGATTAATATTGATGATAGTGTGGAAGAGACTCAAGAGGAGGTGAACCCGTCTAGGGAACATATTATTGACATGCCTGAGCCGGTAGTGCAAAAGTCTAAGGATCCATTGCCCAAGCCTCCACCTACATACCCTCAAAGACTTTCCAAGAAAAATGGTGATAATGATTTCAAGAATTTCATTCAAATGATGAAGTGTCTCTCAATCAATGTTTCATTAGTGGAAGCTTTGTAACATATTCCCAGTTATGCAAAGGTTATGAACGATTTTTTGACAAAGAAGTGGTCCATGAATTTTGAGACCATCAAAGTCACTCATCAAGTGAGTGCAATTGTGCATTAAATGGCTCCTAAGTTGGAGGATTTCGGTGCTTTCATGATTCCTTGTACGATTGGAAGTGTCGAGTTTGCTAAAGCTCTTTGTGATCTTGAGGCAAGTATCAATTTTTTATACCATGTTTGGTTTTCAAGACCTTGAGAATTGGTCAACTAAGACCTACATCTATGAGATTACAAATGGTCGATCGTACAGTGAAGAGACCGTTGGGAGTGATTGAAGACGTATTGGTTCGTGTTGATAAGTTAATTCTTCCGGTGTATTTTGTTATTCTTGATTTTGAAATGGACTATGAGGTGCCGATTATTCTTGGAAGACCTTTCCTTACTACGGGGAAGGCTCTTGTTGATGTGAAAGCCGGAGAACTCACTTTTCAGGTTGGTGATGAAAAAGTGGTATCCATTGTGTTTAAGTCCATGCGGAAACAAAATAGCAATGAGGTGTGTTCTTTTGTTGACTTGGTGACCGATGTTATTGTTGATGAAACAAGTGCTACAATCAATGTTGTCGATATGTTGTAGGTTTTGTCTTGCTCAACTTTGATGATGACAAGATGTATGTCTTCATGGGATGTGTGAATTCTTTGCAAGGAGTGGGATAATACAACTATGCACCCCGATAAATGTCCTTGGATCTTGAAAATAGGACAACTCCTCCGATAAAGCCTTCTATTGAAGAACCTCCTAACTTGAAGTTGAAACCTATCCACATCTTCAGTATGAATTTTTTTTTCCTCGTTCTACTTTACCACTTATTCTTTTCTCTTGTTTGACTAACGTGCAAGTAGATTCCACATTGGCGGTGCTACAAAAGAGAAAGAAGGTTATTGGGTGGACCTTGGTAGATATTTGGGGGATAAGACCCGATTTTGCATGCATAAGATCAAGTTGGAGGATGGCTTTAAACCATCTATTGAACATCAAAAGAGACTCAATGAGGCTATACAAGAAGTTCTCAAGAACAATATTATCAAGTGGTTGGATGTCGGGGTTGTCTACTCCATCTCTGATAGTTCGTGGAATTCTCCTGTTCAATGTGTCCCAAAGAAGGGGGCATGAAGGTGTTCACCAATAACAAAAATGAGTTGATTCCTAAAAGAAAGGTGATCGGTTGGAGGGTGTGTATGGACTATCTCAAGCTCAACAAAATCACAAGGAAGGATAACTTTCAACTTCCTTTCTTAGATCAAATGCTCGATAGATTGGCCGGCTGTGCACTCTATTGCTTTCTTGATGGTTACAAGGCTACCACGAAATTCTCATTGCTCCGGAAGATCAAGAGAAAAAACCTTTACATGTCCCTACGGTACTTTTTCTTTCAAGAGGATGCAATTTGGTTAGTTTAATGCACTGACGACTTTTCAAAGGTGTATGATGGCTATTTTCATGGACATGGTGGAGGACTACCTTGAAGTTTTCATGAATGACTTCTCGGTGGTTGGAGATTCTTTTGATGATTGTATTGTGAATTTGGACAAAGTGTTGGCTAGATGTGAAGAAACAACTTTGGTACTCAATTGGGAGAAATGCGATTTCATGGTCGAGGAAGGCATTGTCCTTGGCCAAAAAATCACAAGGAATGGAATTGAAGTTGACATGGAAAAGATTGAGGTGGTTTCTAAGCTTCCACCCCCAACTTCGGTGAAGGGTATGCGGAGTTTCTTAAGCCACATTGGTTTTTATCGGCGCTTCATCAAAGACTTATCTAAGGTGGTAAACCCGTAGTGGAAGCTTCTTAATAACGATGCTAAATTTAAATTCAATGGTGATTGCATGAAGGCTTTTGAATTTTTGAAGCTCAAGTTGACAACTACTCCCATCATCGCCGCTCCAAATTGGAGTGTGCCTTTTGAAGTCATGTGTGATGCATGTGACACAGTGATTGGGGATGTTTTGGGGCAACACATCAACAAAAAATTTCATCCTGTCTACTATGCTAGTAAGACCACGCATAGTGCCCAAGTCAACTATACCATTACGGAGAAAGAGATCCTTGCTATTGTGTTTGCAATTGAAAAGTTCTGCTCGTACTTGATGGGTGCAAAAGTCATTTTCCACATGGATCATGTGGCACTACGTTACCTTATAAGCAAAAAGGACTCCACAACTCGGTTGATGAGATGTGTGCTTTGTTACAAAAATTTGATATTGACATCCAAGATTGGAAAAGTAGTGAAAATCAAGTGGTGGACCACTTGTCTCGTTTGGAGGAGGAGGGAAGGCTGCATGATGGCCTTGAAATCAATGACTCCTTCCCGATGAGCAACTTGTGGCAATTTCAATGAAAGAGGTGCCATGGTTGGCGGATCTAGCAAATTTTCTTGTGTGTGTAATCATTACGGATGAGTTCTCTTCAATCCAAAGGAAGAAGCTCAAACGGGATTGTCAAGATTATGATTAGGATGAACCATACCTTTTTTGGATTTTTACGGATGGGGTGATTAGAAGATGTATTCCAAAAAAAGAGCAAGGTGAAATTCTTGGGGCTTGTCATTCTTCGCCATATGATGGTCATCATGGTGGAGCAAGAACGACGACCAAAGTGCTTAGTTATGGTTTCCATTTGCCTACTCTTTACAAAGATGCTATTGAGTTAGTGAAAAAATGTGATGAATGTCAACGGGCTAGTGGAATCTCAAAGAAGAATGAAATGCCTCTCACAACCATTTTGAAGATTGATATTTTCGATATCTAGGGTATTGACTTCATGGGCCCTTTTGTGAGTTCTTGTGGAAACACCTACATCTTGGTCGTGGTGGATTATGTGTCCAAATGGGTTAAGACCGTTGCTTTACCCAACAATGAGGCGAGAAGTGTGGTGGCTTTCTTGAAGAAGAATATCTTCACAAGGTTTGTTACTCCATGTGAAATTATAAGCGATGGGGGGTCACAAGTATGATGTTACTCACAAAGTCACAACTCCCTATCACCCACAAGCTAGCGAGCAAGTGGAAGTCTCCAACCGGGAGATAAAGAGTATCTTGTCCAAAATGGTGAATGCTAATCAGACGGATTGGTCCAAGAAGCTTGATGATGCATTATGGGCTTATCGGATAGCTTACAAAATACCTAATGGAATGTCTCCATACTAGTTGATGTTCGGGAAAGCTTGTCATCTTCCTTGGGAAGAGCACAAGGGCATGCGGGCTCTAAAGAAGTTGAATCTTGATTGGGATGTAGCCGCTAACTTGAGGGTTCCATATTTGAATGAATTGAATGAGTTGCGGTACCAGGCTTATGTGAGTACGTCCTTGTACAAAGAAAATATGAAATATATTCATGACAAGTACATTTGGAACAAAGAGTTAAAGGTAAGGGATCTTGTATTGTTGTTTAACTCATGGTTGAGGGTGTTACCGGGGAAGCTAAAATCCAAATTGAGTGGTCCTTTTGAAGTGTGGGTGTGACACCTTTTGGTGCATTATACTTGAGGAACAAAAACAATTAAGTATTCCGAGTCAATGGTCACCGGGTGAAACACTACTTGAGAAAGGTTGGAGATAGCCACGTTGTGGCAATCATTCATTTCACTTGAGGGTATTCTGCGTCGTGTCGCAATGTTAAATCAGGCGCTTCTTGGGAGGCAACCCATCTTTCTTTTCTTTTTTCTTTTGTAGTTAGGCGTTATTTTTGTTCTAACTTATTTTGAAGTGTTCTACATGGGTGAGTGTGACTTACAAGAATTGTGGACGAAAATATGGCTCAGTGTTCAAAAGAGTGCGGACCGCACTTTATTTGTACGGACCGCACATGCTTAGGTGACATAGAAGATGAGCATTGCAACCGCATATTTATCTTGTGAACCGCAGAATTGAAATGTCAAAAACACCAACTCTCTAAAGTTTAAGCTTTTCAGTGCGGAGATCGATCTGCGATCGTACGTGAAATCTGCGGTCGCACCCAAAAATGTGTAGACCTTAGATTGGTTTCCAAAAATGATCTCCCAGGTTAAAGAGTGCGGACCGCACATGAAAATATGCGGTCAAAATTGTCTATGGTTCCTTGTCATTTTGAACAATATAAATAGAATAGTAGGGCTCATTTTACTCTTATGTTTCTAAGCATTTGGGACAATGCTTACTTTTATTTGGGAGGGGGGGTGGAGTTTATTTGACACATTTATACACTTTGATAAACTTGGTCTATAATAATTTTATGATACTCTTTCTATTCTTATTTTAATTTTATCTAGCTTCTATCTCTTCTCTTATGTATATTTATCTCTCTTTAGTAGTTTTGCTTATTAGCTTCTTTATGTTTTCTATATTAGCTCTTGTTTGGTTAAGTAGCTTATTTTTTTGCTTAAGTAAATAATAAGCCTTTGGTTTTCTTAATTCCACGGTTCTTTTCAAAGGTAGTTATTGTGTGAACCGGGTGACTCGTCCCAACGATGGATAGCGTGACAACCTTCTTAAGAGAATGTGTTCATTTTTGTGTTTAGGTAATAATAGTAGTAGTAATGAATAAAAAGACCTAATCAAGTATTTCTCGAAGAGTTAATCATGCTTCAATTAGTACAAACACACTTAATTACGTGCTTATGGTTAGAAATAAGGCTCTTGAAAGAAATATCTCTACTTAGTGACTTTGTGACTCTTGAGTTGACTTTGGCAATCATCGAGTGGTTTAATTGGACCATTGTGATCTTTAAACTTGAATGTGATCGTTGTAGGTCCACGAATCTATCCTCTTTTACAATATGGTGCGTGAGGGGTGAGATGAATTGTTGCTAGTCCAAGTATCCATGCGAAGGGTCTAGAACTTGCCCCGAATATGTTTCAAGGCAGGATCCTAAGTTTTACTTGGTTTGAGAAGTGATTGTAGGATTTCCTTGGACCGTTTGATCTTTCTATTTCCAACCAATGTCTTTATCCCTATCCAACCCCTTAGAGCCTCTAGACTTTCTCATTTGATAACCATGTTATAAGCCTTTACCATCTTGTTGTGACCTTCTTTTGGCACCCGGACTTTCCTTAACACTCTTGTGAAACTAGTTGTTTAAAACATAAGTTTTGGAGAGATGAGGAAATTGAAAAAAGTATCAAGGCACAAAAAGAGAAAAGAAAGGATATGTATGGAAAGAGAAGGCACAAAAAGAAAAGAACAAAAGAAAAATACAAAACGTGAATAAGTGGAATGGTTTATGGTCTCAAAAAGAGGTAATGATCCCTAGCATGAGCAATCAAAAAAGGGAGAAAACGAATGAAATGGACAAGAAAGAGTGATGTAAGTCTCTCTAATCCCCAATGAAAAGAAAATGCCTCTAAGGATTGGCAATTGTGAGCCGAGAAATGAAAGTGTGGAGTGATTCAGGAAAGTTGTAACCAATTACCCATATGATATCCTACCCTAATCCAAAACCATTCATTACAACCTGAAAGAAATTCTACTTGATTCCAAACCGAGTGAGCTTACACTAGTGACGATCTACATGAAGGGAAAGCCTATGGTACTTGAAGCCGTACTTATGAAATTCTCTTGTGAGAGACGAGTGAACCTTTGATAATCCTAAGATTGAGTGATAATTTCTTAAGTGAGCTTGGTAAATAGAAAGTAGTGGAGGAAGATTTGGGAGTCCACCATGACCTACATGATAAAACAAGATTACTTGATGAGTAAAGTCAATTCTTGAAGCTCAAATTTCACATTATAAATATTTGACTTGTCACCTTGTTGAAAATGAATGAGTAGTGTGGGTAAATGTTGGTCCCAACTGATGTGTGAATGGCTCACATTTGATTCGTTGAAATGACCCTTAACTCTAGGAGGTGGTAACTAATTTATTTGCTTTAGGACAAGCAAAGACTAAGTTTGGGGCGTTGATAAGTGGGGATTTTTACTACATATTAGCATATTTTTGCTTTTGTTTTAGTCCGAAGGTATTGATTTATGTTCCCGCAACTAATGAAAGTGTGCAAATTTTAGGAATGTTGGAAGTTCAGTATCCCATGATGAAATCCGACTCAAAAAAGAGTGTTCTGAATCACAAGGCAATAAAGGAGCGAAGAATCAAAGAAGTGCGGTCCGCGGAAGGATTTGTGCGGCCACAAAAGAAAGCGCGGACCGTAGAATTCCATTTGTGGCTGCAGACCAAGTGAAAGAACCCAGCAGGACTTTGGCCAATGTGCACATGAATTATGCGGCCGCATAACGAGGTCTACACTGAGAAATGATTCAAAGTTCAGAGAGTGTGCAAAAGACCAAGTCCTGAAGCCTTGCTAAAGTGCGGACCGCACAAGAATTGTGTGGCCGTAGAAGATGCTTTGTAGCTGTAACCTAGAAATGTGCGGCTGCAGAATCCAAGCTCCAGCCAACTAAAGAAATCTACGGACCGCACATGGAATTGTGCTACCGTAGAACCTCACGAGGGGCATTTTTGTCAGTGGATTTTGGGCCAGTATAAATAGATGAGTTTCATTTTTTAGGTCAAATTTTGAAGTTTGAGCTGTTGTAGCCGTTACATTTTGTCATTTTAGGAATTTGTGATTATTTTAGTTTTTAAAAATTATATTTTATCATTTTAATCATTAATTATGGGTTTAATTTGCATTTCTTCTTTATTTTCTTCAATCCCCACTATGAATAGCTAGATTTTTACTAGGGTTGTGACCCAACCCTAGTGTGTAAATCTTATGGGTACTTAATTTAATGCTTGTTTATGATTGGGTGTTGATCATTTAGCTTAGTTCATGCTTCAATTTTAGAATTAACTGTTGCAAATACTTATTTATGCCTTTTTGACTTAGTCTTTACTTGAGAAAGAGGGACCTAGTCTAGCATAATTTGGCTAATAAGGAATTGGGCTAATTGAGAGTTTGATTAGCCTAATTAATGGTTTCAAACTAGAGATAGTAAGAACTCGACGTGAGCTCATATTAACTATTTTATTTGATACCCATTTGGACTTGAGAAAGTCAAATTGGGCAAAATCACTCTTTGACCGAGAGGTGTTGAGTGAGTAACGTAGAGTTAACAGACATAATACCTCTCAATCAACAAAACAAGTATTAACGTATTTAACCCATTAGGCGAACACCTAGGTTATGGTCACATCCCTAGTTTTTTTTAACTATTTGCAAAAAACACCAAAACAATCATTCGCTTCAAGTTTCTTTTCTTAGCTTATAATTGTTAGAGTAAAAGTAGAATTAGAAATTAAAACATTTTGTGGAAGTGTAAATTTAGTTAATCCATTCACTCTCGTCAAGTGTATACTCCTAACACCCACTGTAACTCTCTGTGGAAATCGATCTCGACTCTTGTTGGGTAGTATTCTTCCAATGGCTGTTTCCACTCACTATTTAGTGTGTATTGGACGTGGATCATCGGGAACCCGAGATGATCATCTTCTATTCTTATTTCGACTCGTAACAATTGTGTACATCCGCCCATGTGGTTAGTTGGAATTCGAGCAAGCATTCTTTCAACTTCCGGGAGGCATCAGAGCTTCATGGATTAAAACCCTTTGTGAACGCCTCTGCTGCTCACTCATCTGGTACAGCCGGTAGCAACATCCTTTCCTTCTGGAACCAGATTAAAGATTCTCACGATAATTCAGACTTACCTTGCAAAATCATGATTATGTCCGCCTTCCTGGATCCTTCCTTGCCCCGACATGGGCCTTTATGAATGAATCTGCAAGCATTTCAAAAGAGTTAATTGAATGCTCGGGTAAAAGTGAATACCAAGCTAGGGCCCCCTTTGTGAGGGTTTCACCAAGCTTCTTTAGCAAAATCGGGTTGATCTCATGTTGAGCCAAATTGTTCCCTTTTATAGTCGTGGTGTAGGTTGTAATGTGCTCCTACAGATCCGAATTCCTATCGTATTTTTCTATGTTCAGCTTTTTTAACCTCTTCGGAATCAACTCTGGTGATGTGCTGAGTTTAAAAGGAAACTGAGTGTATTATTTCAAATCTAGGCCTTTCAAAAACTATTGGTGCGTCCATAATCTGATCCATTCGGGCTTGAAACTCCTACGCATTCTGATCCATTCATTCATTCATTTCTCTCATGAACCTCATAAGCTCGATTTTGATGGGAACATTCTCGTTGTCATTACCAGATCCGATATAGGTCCCTCCGGCACCATCGAATCGACCTAACCCCTTGGGTGTTGTTATCAACTCTTTGAGCATTGATTCGCAGGAATGCCGGGAGGAATCGGGCCCCTTCCTTCTGCATTGTTGGAAGCACCTGACAAAGCTTATTTCCAACTCCGGTATTACCCTATCCTGCCTTGAGAGGTGGCTCATGATGGCTTTCTGTTGTTTCAACAAGATTTTCATTGTTTCCACGACATGTTCCTCCTCCGCATCACTGTGAGTTGTCTCCCGCACATGCCGATAGTTGCTTCGTCGCCTTTGTTATGGGTGTTGTTGATTGAATATTCATGTTGAGGCTTTTGTGTCTCTCAACATTGTGCATGATGTTGACATCCTTAGGTGTCATTTTTTATTTCTTACTAAGGAAAAAATCAACACGTTAGTAATAAATGCAAGGATCAAAGCAATTGCACAACTGTTTAAGCCCCACGGTGGGCATCAAACTGTTTACCCGTAAAACAGTACAGTTTAATTTATTACGTGGTTAATAGACAAGCGAACAAATTTGATCCCAAAGTAATAAAGAAATAAGATTAAAAGTAAGACTTTGCAGTTGAAATTGAAGAAGATAACCATCCTGGTTCCGAGCACAATGTGTCCAAGGAAAAAAGAAAGCAATATAAAAAGGAGATAAAGTTGTTTGATTGAGAGAGAAAATAAAATACAGCATATGTGTTCCCAAGATTTTTGTGTCTTATAATGGCTGATGAGCCTGCTATTTATAGCTATACCCTGGGAAACAAGATCATAGGATCAATCCTCACTTAAATGATAATAAACGAGACATTGATGAATATGTAATGGCAGACCATGAATGTAAATATTCTCAACAATGGTTTCCCATTTAATGTCAGAGAATATTCTTCATTGAATGTTATCCGATGACAAATATTCGATATTCTCCCTTTGACCGTGCTCCTTTCGGGGTTTACCCAATGTCAATTGCAGTTGATGTTACCGATATTGATTGTTACTTGATTCGCCCTTTACCTGTCTTCGGTTCCACATGTCATGCTATCATTCTTTCATTTATTACAAAAAAAATTTACCCTATTTAAAATCTTTCATCTAAGAACAATATGTTTAGAAACAACAGGATATTATTATAGGTTGTAATTTATTTTCGTTGTAAAACAAACTCTATATTTGAAAGAGTCATGTTGTTTTAGACTTCAATACCACACAAGAAGATAGATTACTTTGTGTGATACCCAATTTTCGAGTGTTGTCTCAGTAGAAGAATCTGGTTCTTCTTGGTGTTCCAATTACTACTGTTGCGGAATAATAAAAAGTAGTAAAGTAAAAACACAGAGATTTTTACGTGAAAAATACCTAGCTCAAAAGGTGAAAAAACCACGACCTACTCCTCAGTAGGATTTTCTCAACTCTTCACTAAAAACTCTAAGCCAAACGGACTTACAAAATAAACTCTTTTGTAATCCTACGGATTAATTCTAATCCCTTTGTAGTAACTAGACCCTAGCTAATTTCTACATACCTCAAGTTAACTCTAACTTGAACAATACGTACCTATTACAAGTGCTTCTATGAAAGCTGAAAGATACAATATGAAAAACTCCTACTACAATCAACTAGACTCAATAATCAATCAGATGGACCTGGTTCTTCTAGTTGAATTATAGCCTTTGCATCGCACAATGATTATGCTAGCAAAAATAACTCTGGGAATTTTGCTTTCAAACTTTTATTCACTTCAGCTTTGTGCTTCTTGAATTCCAGCAGAAATACATCAAGTATTTATAGAGTCAGTCATTGAGCTTGTCTTCCAATTCCAGTTCAACTCTACCTGGGTGAAGGAATTCGAATCAAACTCAACTTCCTTTCTTTTGTTATTTTTCTTGCTGAATTCGTCTTCAATTAATCAGATCAGTTTGCAACCTTTTCGTATTAGAAGACAAACTCTTGGTTCATTGATATTTCATATTCAAAACATCTCCTAAGCATATACGGTTCATGTGCCAACTAGTTAGTTCAAGATGTGTGCTCTGATGGACCTGGTTCAACTGGTCAACTTTTTGTCAATCTTCAAAACTATGCAGTGACATGGGTCAACAAATTTTCCTTTTTTGATGATGACAAACTCTGTGCTTAATCCTGTATACACTTCAAAGAATTTTGTATGGTTTTGAGCATTAATCATAGAGAATCCAGGTTCATTAGGTTATAAATATCACTTTGAACTTTAAAAATATTTTTTGAAAAGTTCAGCACAAACTAACTTCCTCCTTTTGGCATCAGCGAAAAGTTTGCAAAATGATATACTTACCAGTTTTATTAATTATTACTCATGGCCATTGAGGCAACTGCAGGTGCAAAGGATGATTAATCAACACAAGAAACCAATAAATGTTAGCTAACTCGAAAATTGAGACAAGTCAATAACTAAAAGAAAAATTCATTGATAAGTAACGACAATCAACCACCACACAGAAAAACAAAAACAACCAACCATGAGCAACAAACAAAAAAAAAACAGAACTGAAACTGATAACTGGTCTTAAGATGAGTTAAGGAATCTCTGAGAAGCCTAAGGATGGGAAGGTGCAGTGGAGGTTGTGGACTTGGATTGTAGGAGAGACAGCATCTGCTAAAGAACACCCTCATTCTTTTCTTTCTCCTTTGCTAATTCAGCTCTAAGAACATCCCGCTCTTCTTCAACCTCAATCCCACGAGACTTCAAGCAAAGGATCTCCATATCCTTAATCTCATTTTCTTTCACAAAAGTTCTAACTTTGCTGTTGAGTGGTTGCTTCCTAGATGAACCAGGTTCATCCACAGGAACATTGACATTGTAGTCACATGTAAGCAAAGTTTCCTTCCCAAATGATCTTTGGCCATAGCCATCTCAGTCCTCTTTACGGGAACCCCAAAATGTGCAAGCATTGTTGTCAGCATGAAGCCATAAGGAATTGTGTGTGCCTTGGTTCCGTTCACCACTCTGTCAAAGAGTTGGATGATAAAAGCTGGCCAATTAATTTTCTTTCCCTTGTACAAGCATTCCATCAAAGTAAGATCCATATAATTTTCCATGTTCCTTGTTTCTTGTCTAGGCAGTAGGAACTTAATGACGAACTCAAAGAGTAGCTTGTGCTCGGGCTTCATCTCACTTTTGTAAACCGGCCTGGGTTCAATCTCCTTCTCACTATCACTAAAGAACCTGGTGATGTCGATTGCTGAGGCCATCCCATCTAGACAAGGCCATCTCTGCATTGTATAGTCCTCATAGCCCTCAGCTGGTATGTTAAGAATAACACCCAGTTCCTTGACATCAAAGGAAACCTCAATTCGTTTGACCATAGACGTGACCCTGCCTTCCTTGACACTTGAATTCCCCATAAACTCTACCAACTCAGCTTTTTCCAGCCTGCCTTCCATGCAAAGGACCAGGTCCTTCCAGCCTTGCACCTCCAGAGTTTTCACTAGATATTGCATACCAGGCTCATCTAAATCATTCACCAGCTTTCCCTTTAGTATTGTTCTTTTTCCAAAGATGGTAACCCTGTCAGTCACCACTCCAATTTCCTTCTCATATTCTCCACTCCAGTCTGCATCATCATCATAAATAGCTTTCACTCTCTTTGGCTTGGCCCTGGTCTTCTTAACAGATCTTGTTGGTGCGACAGACATCCTAACTGACTTCTTTGAAAAAGCCTTAGCCTTTGTGGGTTTTGGTCTCTCAGCCACACCTGGAGCAAATTGCTCCTCCTGTTGGACCAGGTCCAACCCAGTCTCTTCAATCTCAATAGCCTCAACAGGCTCTCCAACTTTTGCTTTTCCTTTTGCTGCCCTCTTCTTCTTGCTCTCTTTCAGAGCCTTTTCTAATTTCTCTTCTTCTTCTCTCATAGTGCTACGAGTAGCTCTAACTTTTGGAGCAGAAACATCAGCAACTTCAGAAATTTTCCTTTTCTTTAAAGGAACTGGGTGGGTTGCCTTCTTGGGGTTATAAAACTCCCCCCAGTTTTCTCAACCTTTCAGCCAATGTTTCTTCCCTCGATGAACCATGTTCATCTGTAGCTTTCTTTAGACTTGTAAGACCTGCTGCAGCTTCCTCTACTATGCTTCCCCCTAAATCAATGACTTCTTCTCCCATAGTTTTAGGAATGGGGCCACAGATAACCATCGTGGCACTATCCTCCCTATATCCCCTCACATCTTCTTCTCCCTCTCTCTCAAGAATTCTTTCTTTTCTCCCATCCTTCTTTCTTCCAGGTATTTCGACATCAACAACGGACCTACCAACACGAATCTTTTATCAGCAGAAGTAAATTCAGAATCAATTTCAAGATTACCTTTTTCAGAACTGGTTGAACCAGGTGCTTCTTCCGCATTAGCTGATTTGAAGGACTCATTGGATGAATCTGACTTAGTACCTTTGTCTTCTTTAATAATATCCTCCAAGAATTTTTCCCTAGCCCCAGAAGCAACAGATTTTCGGGCAAGAACTTTAACACGATGATTCTTGGGGGCAGGAATAGGGTTTGGAGTGGGTTCAAGAACGGGTGTATTTTCAGGGGATGATGGAATTTCTGGTGATTCGGAGCTGTAAATAGATGGAGAATTGGAGAAAAATTTAGAATTTCCTCCATCGTAATCACGATTAGGTGAGGAATTAGACGAAGAAGCTGGTGGAGGTAAAGACATTTTTATGCTTTGTTAAGAGGAAAGGACGAGTTGCAAGTTTTTGGTAGTGTAATATGAGTTAAACTTGGTTTGAAAGAAGCTTTATGAAGAGATGAGTAATGATTACCTTTTATAACGTATGGCCATTAATTTTACAACGGATAAAAATTTATTCAAGTGGAAGTCTGATGGTTGTAGGAGTGTCATTGATTTGACGGTTAAGAGTTCCCTATTTCTAGGCTAATTGAGTGTTGATGTGACTCCTTGGAACGGGTTCATTTATGGATTAGTACAAAGACTTAGGAATGAATCAATTATAGATAGACTCATGCTCATGTGTGACTGTAATTGAATTACTATATGGAGAAGAGTACGTAACTTGTCAGTCAGATAAATCAGCATAGATGAACCAGGTTCATCCTGTTTGAAATCTTTAAATTGCCTCAATTTACAAAGATAGATAAACATTATTGGTATCCATGGAATCATATTAATATATGGCACAAGAGTATGGCAATAAAGACATGATATTGAGCAATTATTAATCTGATTAAGTACCTAATTAAAATTTTCTAGCCAAAAATTCATTTATATAAAAAAAAAATTCTTTCTCCTCAATCAGATGATCTTAATCATCCCTAACTCCAGCTTGTTTCTCTCAAAATGCTCCCTATAGTGAATATATCAGCAATTTGATGATCAGTAGCACAAAATTCGATTGAGACCATTCCTTTTTCATAGTTATCCCTTAGGAAATGGTGTCTAACATCTATGTGCTTAGTCCTTTTGTGATGAACTGGGTTCTTCGTCATACTAATAGCACTAGTGTTATCACAAAATATAGGAATTCATCCCATATCAATACCAAAGTCCATGAGTTGTTGTTTGATCCATAACAACAGGGCACAGCATGAGGCTGCAGCCACATATTCAGCCTCAGCAGTAGACAAGGCTACTGAATTTTGTTTCTTAGTTGCCTAAGACACAAGGCATGAACCCAAAAAGTGAGTCATACCTGAAGTACTTTTCTTGTCAACCAGGAATCCTGCATAATCAGCATCAGCATATCCTACAAGATCGAAATTACTACCTTTAGGATACAAAAGGCATAAATCAATGGTGCCTTTCAAATATCTCAAAATTCTCTTTACTGCAGTGAGGATGGACTCCTTTGGATTTGCCTGAAACCTAGCACACAATCCCACGCTAAACACAATATCAGGTCTGCTAGCAGTGAGATACAATAGTGACCCAATCATCCCTCTATATAGCTTTTGATCAACAGATGAACCAGGTTCATCCACATCAAATTTTGTCGTTGTGGCTATGGGAGTGTCTATTTATTTTGAGTCTTCCATTTTAAACTTCTTGAGAAATTCTTTCACATACTTTTGTTGGTGGATCATTGTTCCATTTGGGTTTTGCTTAATTTGCAAGCCTAAGAAAAATTTTAGCTCACCCATCATACTCATCTCAAACTCACTTCCTATTAGCATAGCAAATTCCTTGCTCAATTTTTTAGAAGTCGCCCCAAATATAATATCATCCACATATATTTGCACAACTAGAAGATCCTTACCTTTTTCCCTTAAGAACAAGGTACTATCAATTTTGCCTCATTTCTACCCATGTTCTAGCAGGAATTTTGATAATCGTTCGTACCAAGCTCTTGGTGCCCGTTTGAGACCATATAGAGCCTTGTTGAGTTTGTATACGTGGTCAGGTGACTCCTTGCTTTAAAAACCTAGAGGCTTCTTGACAAATACATCTTACTTCAGATAGCCATTTAGAAAGGTACTCTTAAGATCCATCTGATGAAGAGTGAATTCCATGTGTGCAGCAAATGCTATAAGAAGTCTAATTGCCTCCAATCTTGCCACAGGGGCAAAGGTCTCATCATAGTTAATTCCTTCTTCTTGACTATATCCTTGAACAACTAATCTTGCCTTATTCCTTGTAACAGTTCCATCCTCATCGAGCTTGTTCCTGAAGACCCACTTGGTGCCAATTACAGATCTATCCAATGGCCTGGGTACCAAGTGCCATACTTGACTTCTTTCAAACTGATTCAGCTCTTCTTTCATGGCATTTACCCAATCAGCATCTTGGAGGGCTTCCCCAATGTTCTTTAGTTCGATCATGGATAGAAAGGCATCAAATGCACATAGATTTTTCAAGGATGATCTTGTCTTGATTCCATATGCCAAATATGTTATGATGTTCTCAAGAGGGTGAGAATTCTGATATCTGTGTGGCTTAAGCACCAGTTGTTCATTCCTAGATTATTCCATGATGTCTTGTTGCTATAGAGCAGTATCAGGGTCAGGTTGCATATGTTGAGTTCCCCCTGTCATGATGCTTAGGGGAGTTGAACCTGGTCCATCACCTGTTCCACCTTTCATGCTTGCTTCAGTGTGATCACTGCTTCTTACCAGTCCAAGCTCCTCATCTTCAAGTTCCTATCTCTCCGCAAGAATANCTTTGCTATGTGATGAATATCCCAAGAATACTCCCTCATCACTTCTGGGGTCAAATTTTCCTAGGGAATCTTTGCCATTATTGTGTACAAAACACTTGCATCCAAAGCCCTAAAGTGGGATATGTTGGGCTTTCTCCCTTTAAGTAATTCATAGGGAGTTTTCTCTACCAGAGGTCTGGTCATGCATCTATTGATTATGTAACAAGCAGTGTTTATTGCTTCAGCCCAGAAGCTGTGAGGTAGTTTGCTAGATAGAAGCATGGTTCTTGCCATGTCTTCAAGAGTTCTGTTTTTCCTTTCAACAACCCCATTTTGCTGTGGGGTTCTAGGAGCAGAAAAGTTATGATTAACACCATGTTCATCACAGAACTCAGCAAACTTAGCATTCTCAAATTCAGTACCATGGTCAGATCTTATTGATGCTAGTTGATGTCCTAATTGATTTTGAGTTTTCTTGACAAATGAGGTGAACATATCAAATGCTTCATCCTTAGATGCCAGGAATAAGGTCCAAGTGAACCTTGAATAATCATCAACTAGCACCATCACATATCTCTTACCACCTCTACTCAAAGTTCTCATAGGACCACATAGATCTATACGAACCAGTTCCAACATCCTGGCGGTACTGACTATTTTCTTACTTTTGAAAGAGGACCTTACCTGCTTCCCCTTGGCACATGCCTCACAAACTTTTTCTTCCTTGAACTTAATGTTAGGAAGTCCTACCACTAAGTCCTTAGAGACTATTTTGTTAAGCTGAGTTAGACTTGTATGACCAAGTCATTTGTGCCATAGGAGGGGATCACTGTCCAACACACTTAGACAAGTGAGTTCATTTTCAGACAG
>ML418283.1:2940-61160 GCA_005239525.1 Nicotiana knightiana | reverse complement strand
AATAAAAGATGTAGAAATAAATGTTTTGTCACTTCAATGGTTTCTTCTCTTCAAATCCTTCGTTTGCCTTATAATCCTCGTTAAGTTGTGTTTTAGGAGTCTATTTATATGTTTAGGACAAACCCTAAACGTGTAGCAGACTTCTATTCCAACCGGAAAACACTTAAACTTGTCAAAACTCGGAATTGACCGAAACAGGGACGTGGAGTTATGAGGCTAACGCCTGGATAACGCCAGGCTAGGGCTGTCGTTTGGACTCCAATGCCTGGCTAACGCCAGGCTAAGGCTGGCGTTTGGACCCTAACGCCTGGCTAACGCCAGGCATGGCCAGGCGTTTGGGCTCTAGCGCCCAACTATAGCCCAGTGCACTCCTCCTCGCCTCTTGAGCCTATTTTCGATGTATTTGCATCCATTTAGCTCGGTTTCCCTCTCCAATTCACCTACACATGAAATAGACTCTATTATGCATATAAAAAGTGTATTTTTATCATTAACACACATAAAATGTAGGGCATATAACATGTTAAACCATGAATTCTAGCCTCACATCAATTACATAAACCAAAAGGCATCCGCGAGAATGCGAATATGCCATATGGACAAGTGAAGGTGGTCTTCTATTGGTCTTCAGGTGCAATAAGAATCTGGTTATATCTGGAATACCCATCCAAGAAGCAATAATAAGCACGTCCGACAAGCCTATCCAACATTTGATCAAGAAATGGCATTGGATAGTGGTCTTTCCGAGTCACTTTGTTGAGCTTCCTATAATCCATGCATACCCTCCAACCGGTGATAGTTCTTGTGGGATCATTCACTTCTATCATTTGTAATCATAGTCATGACCCCTTCTTTGGGACACATTGCACCAGTGAAGTCCATGAACTATCTGAAATACGGTAGACAACCCCTGTATACAGCCACTTGATGATCTCTTTCTTGACTACCTATTGCATGGCTTCATTCAACCTTCTTTGATGTTCCACAGAGGATTTGGCATCCTTCTCCAATATTATTTTGTGCGTGCAACCCCGAATATCCGCCAATGTCCAACCTATTGCCTTCCTCCTCCTTTGGAGTACCGCAAGGGTGGAATCTACCTGCACGTTAGTTAAGCACGGGGAAAGAATAACAAGTAATGTGGAACAAGGGCCTAAGGATTCATACCTGAGGTGTGAAGGCAAGGGCTTCAATTCCAATGTGGGAGGCTCCTCGATTGAGGGCTTTGTTGGTGGAGTCTTTTGGTTCTCAAGGTCCAAGGAAAGTTTTCGGGCCCCATATGTGTAGGATCCCATTCCTTGAAAAGCATTTGCACATTCTACCAATCCTTACTTCTCATCCTCATCATGATTCAATAACACATCTTCCAATGGGTCTTCAACATTAATCATAGCACTTGTGTCATCAATAATTACCTCTGTCACAAGATCCACAAACGAACAGACTTCGTTGCTATTAGGCTTCCTCATTTTCTTGCACATATAGAATATAACTTTTTCATCGCCCACCCTGAAAGTGACTCCCCAACTTCCACATCAACTAAGGCCTTCCCTGTAGCTATGAAATGTCTCCCCAATATGATTGACACCTCATAGTCAACCTCACAGTCGAGTATCACAAGATCTGTGGGAAGTATGAACTTGTCGACCCGAACTAGTATATCATCAATTATCCCCAATGGCCTCTTAATTTTACTGTCCTCCATTTGCAACCTCATGGAGGTGGGTCTTGGTTTCCCAATCCCCAATGTCTTGAACACAAAATATGGCATTAAGTTAATGCTCGCTCCCAAGTCACATAAGGCTTTGGTGAAATCAACACTACCAATAGTGCATGGGATTGTAAAGGCACCGGGATCTTCTAACTTTGGAGCTATGGAATGCATAATGGCACTCACTTGATGTGTAATTTTGATCGTTTCACAGTTCATTGATCTGTTCTTTGTTATTAAGTCTTTCATGAACTTGGCATATCCCAAAATTTGTTCTAGGGCTTCAACCAATGGCACATTTATGGACAAACTTTTCATCATATCAATGAATTTCTTGAATTGGTTTTCGTTGCTTTTCCTTGCGATCCTTTGAGGATATGGTGGAGGAGGCCTTGGCAAAGGAGCCTTGGCTTTGGGCACTACCGGATCCGGTATGTCTATCATATGTTCCCTAGACGGGTTCACATCATCTTGTGTCTCCTCCACATTTGCTTCAATGTCAATGCTCACTTCATCATTTTCTTGTACATCATTACTTGGCTCGACATCATCTTGCACCAAAACATCATCATCAATCACATTATTTCTTGGGTTTGAGGTACTATCAACTCCACCTCTCCCACTTCTTGTAGTCAGCACCATAGCATGCCCCGTATTGTTCCCGCCCTTAGGGTTCACCACCATATCACTTGGTAGTGCCCCCTTGGGCAAGTATTCAAGGCTTGAGAAATTTGACCCATTTAAACTTCCAAGTTGCGGATAGAAGTGTTATGGGAGGCTATTTGGGCATCGAAGTCGGCATTTCTTTCCATCATTTGTTTGACCATGTTTTCTAACCCATCTCATTGTTGGAAGAACTAAGACCTTGTGACAGATATGGAGGCAGGTTGTTTGGTTGTTGATACATCAGGGGCCTTTGAAAGCCCGACCCCCGGTTTCCTTGATTATTGTTGTTCCAAACCCCTTGATTTCCATTGCATCCCCAATTACTATTATTGTTGCCACTCTAATTGCCTTGATTAGATCCTCCCCAATTTCTTTGATTTCCTTGGTTGCACCAATTTTGATTGTTGTTCCCCCAATTGCTCTGATTGTTGTTGTTGCCACTATTCCAATTCCCTTGTTGACCTTGGTTGCTCTATTTTGATTGTTTCCCTATGATCTTCACTGTTGTTGATTTGGAGCATTGCTCCGTTGACCTTGGTAATTATTGGCATATAGAACCTCTTCACTCTGATCATCATTTGAATCATCTTGATTGCACCCACTACCACTTTGCTCAAAATGATTCAGGTTGTTTTGAACTTGTTGATCTCGCTGTCTTCTCTTGTTGATCATCATGTTTACTCCTTCCATGACATTTACTTGTTTTGGCCCCTGAGCCTGCTGAAGCTGAGCCTTGACCAACTGATTCATGGTGGTTGTTAACTCCGCTATGGCTTGTCCATGATCATGAAGTTCCTTGTGAAGGTGGATGACATTAGGGTCACCTTGAGGAAAGTTGGCTCTACTTTGCCAAGCTGAAGAGGTGTCCGCCATCTCATTTAATATTTCACATGCTTCAGAGTACTGCGTGTTCATGAAGTTACCCCCTACGAGTTGATTCTCCACATACTAGTTAGTTGTGTTGATCCCCCTATAAAAGGTTTGCTGGATCATTGCCTCGATCATATCATTGTTGGGGCATTCTTTGACCATTGTGCGATACCATTCCCAATTCTCTTGTAACAGTTCATTTGGCTCTTGTTTAAAATCTAGGATCTAATCTCTCAATGTTTCCATATGTCCTGGAGAAAAGAACTTTGCTATGAACTTCTCAGCCAACTCATCCCAAGTGTGTATGGAATGGTTGGGTAGCCTCTCAATCCAATCTAAAGCCTTCCCTCTTAGAGAAAATGGGAAAATCCTTAACCTCAAAGCGTCCTCAGATACATTCGTCTGCTTTCTCCCCTAGCACGTGTCTACAAAACCTTTGAGATGCTTATATGCGTTCTGATATGGATCTCCGGTGAAGAAACCCCTCTGTTCCAACAGTGTAAGCATGACACTGGTTATCTGAAAGTTGCCCGCCCGAATCCGGGGCGAGACAATTGCACTTGCGTAGCCTTCATTGGGTAACACCCGGTGTGCTGCCCTTGGAAGAGGCGAGGGAGGGTTTGGAATGTTGTCATGAGGCGGGCGGCCTCTTCTTTGTACTTGAGGTTCAAGATGAAACTCATCCACTTCATTTCCATCTACCTCCTCCCCCTGAGGAATATGTCCGAGGGCCTCGTTAAGAGCCATTTGGTACCTAAAATCAACTGACACACAAAATTATAAAAACGGAAGGAAAGAAAAATAAAACACAATAATACTCAGATATAAATCTAAGACCATCTAACTCCTGGGCAACGACGCTAAAAATTGATCGGGTCCAAGCCTACACTACTATTGAGTAGCGAGGGTGGTCGATGCAATTTTAACCCAACTAGGTCGGGATCGAATCCACAGGGAGTTAATTTATTTGGAATTAGGTTTATATCTAAGCTAAATGAGGGTTTTGTTTCTAATTACACTTCCAAACATTTTGGGTTTTATTTCTACTTCTAACTTTACTCTATTGTATGCAATAATTGAAACTAAGGACAATATTTTTGTTGTTGTTTTTCAAGTGTTTAAAGGGACTAGTACCTTGGTGGATACCTAACGGGTAGCAAAGTTCTAGGGCAAGCTTGATTAGTTGGGATCGTAATATAGCTATCACACCCAAGTACTCATTCTATACCTCTCGGTAGTTTGAGTGATTTTACCCAATTTGGTTTTCTCAAGTCCAAATGGGTATTCATGCAATTCAAGTGATATTAGCTCAAGTCAAGTATTACTATCTCTAGGTTTAACCCTTTAATTGGGGCTAGCAATTTCTTGAGTTCACCTCAATTCCTTGTTAGCGTAGTTTTCCTAGACTTAGTCCCTATTTCTCAAGTAGAGACTAAGTCATAAAGTCATGAATCCATGTTTTCAATAATTAATTCTATCGTTCTAGCAAGAACTAGGCTAAATATCACTAACCCACACACATTCAAGCCCTAAAATCAAATACCCATTAAATACCCACACTAGGGTTGGTGACAACCCTAGCTATGGGCTTAGCTACTCATGGAAATAACAGAAATTAAATATGAAATGAAGTTGAAATCCATAATATAAAATTAAGGAATGCAATCTAATTTTAAGAAGTGAATCTAGTACAAAATTTCCCAAAATAGAAAAGCCAGTCATCTCAGGTGCTCCTACAATACATAACATAACCTAAAAAATGATAAAAAGCTCTATTTATACTAAGCTAAAATTTTCTGAAAAAAATACCCCTGCGGAGATCGTGCGGCCGTATAATTCTGAGCACGGACGCACTCTAGCTTTCGCGGCCGCATAATTCTGATCGCGGTCCGCATTCTTCAATTTTTGGATTTGAGTTTCGCGGACCGCATTGTGACGACCCAAAGGGTCATCACCTATGTTATTACCCATCCCGTACTTCTGAGGCCTTGAAAACCTCATTCGTATTGGCCTCGATTTGCGTGCACAATCTGGACGCGTAGCCGGACATCTTAAATATGAGAATCTGTGAAAAATGTTAAGATTTGATATTAAAATGAATAAATTTGACTTCGATCAACATTTTGGGTAAACGGACCCGGTCCCGTGATTTGACGGTCCCGGAGGGTCCGTAGGAAAATACGGGACTTGGGCGAATGCGTGGAATCGAATTCTGAGGTCCCAAGCCCGAGAAATGATTTTTTGAATAAATTTTTTTTTGAAAATATTTAAGGAAATTGAAAATGAAATCTGATTAGAAAGTAATGGTATCGAGCCCGTATTTTGGTTCCGACGCCCGATACAGGTCTTATATATGGTTTAAGAACTTTCTGTAAAGTTTGATTGAAATCGAATTTCGTTTGATGTGTTTCGAACTTAAAAATGGAAAACTTGATGTTTTATGAAATTTGATAGGATTCATGGATTGTGAGGCGTAATTCGATGTGTATGATCTTGTTTTGGCGATTTGATCGCACAGAAAAGTTCGTAGGAGGTTGTGTGAGTAATCTGTGAAATTTGGTATTGTTCCGAGATGTATAGGTCACTTCGGCACATTGTTAGCGAAGTTAGAAAACTTAAAATTCATAAGTTTGGTTCTTGAAGTTTAGGGGTGTGATTTCGAGTTTTAGCGTTGTTTTGAGTGTTCCGAAGGCTCGAGCGAGTCCGTATAATGATTTCGGACTCGTTGGTGTATTTGGATTAGGGCTCGGGTGGACCCAAGTGCCTTCCCAGCACCTAACGGGGCTGAAAAACCAGCAAACTCAGCTGCTGGTGCTCCTGCTCTGGTGTGACCGCAAGTGCGGTTGCCCAGCATCGCAGGTGCAAGACCGCAAGTGCGGTCCCAGGCATCACAGGTGCGATCACCAGTGGCCTGGCCAGCCATCGCAGGTGCGTCGCATTTCTCGCAGGAGCGAGACCGCAGGTGCGGTCTCCCCTTTCGTAGGTGCGATCCAAGACCCCCCAGCCCAATTCCGCAGGTGCGAGGTTTTTCTCGAAAATGCGAGACCGCAGGTGCGGTCCCAGCCATCGCAGGTGCGATCACTGTTCAGGCAGTGAGTTTAAGTACGGGTTTTAAACCCATTTCTTTCATTTTTCACCTTCTTCCTTAGGCGAATTCCACCATTTTTAAGAGCTTTCGACCAGGTCTTGTGAGGTAAGTAATTTCCACCCATAAATTTGTTCATGCATGTATCTTTAGCCTAATTAACTACACAAATTAGTGCGAAAATTCAAGAAATTGGGTAGTAACCTAGAACTTGTAATCACCTTAGAATTTCTGTGAATTGGCCATGAAATCAAGTAAAAATTATATATTTATGATCCTTAGGCCTTGGGTGAGTGTTTCCTTCGAGAGTTTCGAGAATCCGAGCGAGCGGGCCCGGGGTCGAATTTTGATAAATTTGAAAGAATGCTAGGAAATGGATAATTAGGCCATGTAATTGAATCTTTTAATCCTTATTGATATACTTGAGTTGATTATGCCTAGATAATACCATTCCGGAGACGAATTCTAAAGGAAAGGCGGTGTTAGATGGTTGATTGCTATACTTTGGACCCGAGGTAAGTGTTCGGTCTAACCTTAGCTTGAGAGAATAAGAGTTGAGTATAATTTGCTACTTGCTAATTGTCAAATACGATGTATAGGCATGGTGACGAGTATCTATACATTGGTGTCTAGCATGACCGTGAGCCCTTATATTGTGAATATTCTGATTTTGTGGTACTTTCCATGCTTAATTGATGATTTCGATATATTGTGAAGAATATGTGAAGGGAATCGTATTCTGTAAACTCTGTTGGAGCATTGGCTCAAATTGTAACAAATAATGATAAAATATGAGATATTACGTCCTTGGAGCATTGACTCAAATTGTGAAATGAATAATGAAGAAATATGAGATATTACACCCTTTGGAGCATTGGCTCAAGTGATAGAATAAATCATGGAAATGAAAGTGAAATAAAGAGAAAGAGTTATTGAAATATACCCTTGCCGGGATTTAATTGTGCAGTTGATGTTCCCTTGCCGGGATTTAATTGTTTAATTGAGGTTACCCTTGCCGGGATTTAATTATTTAATTATTGTTCCCTTGCCAGGATTTAATTGTTTAATTATTGTTCCCTTGCCGGGATTCTTATATCTATTCTGTTTACTTCCTTGCCCTTGGTTGTGATTGCTGTTTGGGTGAGGAAGAGTGTTAAAGAACGAAGGGTGATGTCGTGCACTTGTCTTGGTGAGAATGAGAGTAAATCATGAAGGGTGATGCCGTGCATTGTTTGATATTGTCTCCCTTGCTGGGATGTTGAGATTTCTGTTGTTGTTCCCTTGCCGGGATTTCTATTTCTATTCTATTTACTTCCTTGCCCTTGTTTGTGATTGCTGTTTGGGTGAGGAAGAGTGTTAAATTACGAAGGGTGGTGCCGTGCATTGTTTGACATTGTGAGGAAAGAGTGTAAAGCACGAAGGGTGATGTCGTTCCGTACGATGTACCATTCCGTACCATATTCATTGATTATACAATGTGGGAAGAGAGTAAAATCACGAAGGGTGATGCCGTGCCATGATTTACATTGATTTCATTATACATTTCATAGTGAGGAAAGAGAGTAAAAGCATGAGGGGTGATGCTGTGCCATGATTTACATTGATTTCATTATACATTGCATAGTGAGGAAAGCGAGTAAAAGCACGAAGGGTGATGTTGTGCCATGATTTACATTGATTTCATTATACATTTCATAGTGAGGAAAGAGAGTAAAAGCATGAAGGGTGATGCTGTGCCATGATTTACATTGATTACATTATACATTTCATAGTGAGGACGAGAGTAAAAGCACGAAGGGTGATGCCGTGCAAGTTTGTGATTTCTTGTCCTTATTGATATCCGGGCTTTGTTCTTTTTTTCCTTATTGAGATTTCTTATCTGAAACTGTTATCTCCCCACAGCATGTTCCCCTTCCTTTATTCGTTGTTTTCCCCTATATTTCTTATCCGTTGCACATATGTATATTTATTTATTTGAACTGCACAGGTTTATTTGGTAATCTGGTTCTAGCCTCGTCACTACTTCGCCGAGGTTAGGCTAGGCACTTACTCAGTACATGGGGTCGGTTGTACTGATGCTACACCTGCACTTCTTTATGTTGTGCAGATTACACAGCCGGACCCGGAGGACATCATTAATGGGAGTGTCTTCCAGCTCATCATAGAGACTTCACGGTATACCCGCTGGCATTCGTGGGCCTTGGCGTTTCTTCCATCCCTTTGTCTTCGATTCTGTCTTGTTTTTCCTTTAGCTTCAAAGGCAAACATGTATTTCCTTTCAGACTTGTATTTAGCACTCGTAGACAGTTCGTGAGTTTGTGACTCCAGGTTTTGGGAAATTTTGCGTCGTTGTATTATGATTGTCCTTACTTAGCTTGGGACTGTATTTATTCCGCTGATTAAATTTCGAATTGTTTTAGCTTATTATGAAAAATTGAGATTATTATGCTATTTTAGCTATATACGTTGGCTTGTCTAGCGGGTTCAACATTAGACGCCATCACGGTCTGATGGTGGGATTTCGGAGCGTGACAAGTTGGTATCAGAGCACTATGTTACTTAGGCCTCACAACTTACGGACAACTCGGTAGAGTCTGAGGGATCGGTACGGACACGTCTGTACTTATCCCCCAGAGGCTGCAAAGTTAGGATGACTCCATATTTATTTTCTTCTCTGTCGTGCGCTATGATTCTGAGTACTGATTGAGTTTCTATTCTATTCTCTCGCAAATGGTGAGGACACGTGCTTCCCTTGGTTCTGCCCAGCAGCCTGACACTCCTGCTACAGCTCCTACTCGGGGTCGAGGACGAGGCCCTGCTAGAGGCCGAGGCCGGGGCCGGGCTCAGCCTAGAGCAGCAGCCCCAGTGGAGGACCCTCAGGTCGAGTCTGATGAGGAGGTCCAAGTTCCGCCAGTCCCAGTTGGACCAGCTCAGGTCTCAGAGGGGTTCATAGCTACCCCAGTGCTTCAGGACGCCCTTGTCCGTCTAGTCGGACTCATGGAGAGTGTAGCACAGGCGGGTCTTCTTCCTACAACACCAACCGTATCTCAGGCTGGGGGAGGTGCCCAGACTCCTGCAGCCCGCGTGCCAGAGCAGCTAGCTCCACAGTTACAGACTCCGGCACCTTAGCTAGCCGGAGTAGCTCAGCCGGGTAGTGCAGCACCGTAGCAGAGGGAGCACCTATGTCAGCAGATGCTCTATGGATACTGGACCGGTTCACCAAGTTATTTACTGCTACTTTCACAGGTTCACCATTAGAGGACCCCGAGGATTATTTGGACAGCTTCCACGAGGTTCTTCAGAACATGGGCATACTGGAGTCAAACGGGGTTGACTTCGCTACTTTTCGGTTATCGGGCGCAACCAATAGTTGGTGGAGAGATTATTGCCTAGCCAGACCAGCTGGATCTACACCTTTGACTTGGACTCAGTTCTCAGAGGTATTTCTGGGGAAGTTCCTTCCCATTACTCAGAGAGAGGACCTTCATAGGCAATTTGAGCGTCTCCAGCAGGGATCTATATCAGTCACTCAGTACGAGACCAGATTCATCGCTCTAGCCCGACATGCTCTTATGATACTTCCCACTAATCGGGAGAGGGTTCAGAGATTTATCGAGGGATTGGCTCGGCCTATCAGACTTCAGATCGCTAGAGAGTCCGGTACAGACATATCGTTCCAGGATGTAGCCTATGTGGCCAGGAGGATTGAGATGATTCTATCACAGGGTGGTGGTCAGGGGGCTGACGAGAGGCCCCGTTATTTCGTCCGTTTCAGTGGAGCCTCATCGGGGGGCAGGGATTCTTCAGGCAGAGGTCATCCCCCCAAACCTTCTCAGTTAGCTCTCCAGGTTTCCCATGGTACTTCAGGTTGTCGTGGTTATCAGACGCACTATTCCGATCAGCAGCCTTACAGTGCGCCACCAGCTCCCATCAGTACACCGCCGCATCAGAGTTTTCGGGGTGGTCATTCAGGTCAACAGGGTCAGATTCTGTTCCCTCAGCAGCCGAGGTCTTGTTACACTTGTGGCGATCCGAGTCACCTTGCCAGGTTCTGCCCTCGAGCATCAGGTAGTTCTCAGCATCAGGGTTCTGGTGCATTGGTACAGGAACCAGGTGTTCCACAGCCTGCCCAGCCAGCTAGAGGTGGGGGTAGAGGTGCTATAGGTGGAGGTAAAAGTCATAGAGGTGGGGGTAGAGGTGCTAAAGGTGGAGGTAGAGGTCATAGAGGTGGATCTCAGGCCGCCAGAGGTGGAGGCCAGCCAGCAGGCAACCGTCCCAGAGATGTGGTTCAGGGTGGTGGGACCCAGCCCCGATGTTATGCTCTTCCAGCCAGGCCAGAGGCTGAGTCTTCAGATGCAGTTATTACAGGTACTATTTGGGTTGTGATAGAGATGCTTCAGTGCTGTTTGACCCATGGTTTATGTATTCGTATGTGTCCTCTTATTTTGCACCATACCTGGTCATGCCTAGTGATCCACTGAGTATTCCTGTTTATGTATCTACACCAGTGGGTGATTCTATCGTGGTCGATTGTGTCCATTGTTCTTGTGTGGTGGTGATTGGGGGTCTTAAGACCCGTGTTGAATTGTTGCTTTTGGGTATGGTCGACTTTGATGTTATATTGAGGATGGACTGGTTGTCCCCATATCATGCCATCTTGGATTGTCATGCCAAGACGGTGACCTTAGCCTTCCCAGATTTGCCCCGTTTGGAGTAGAAAGGAACTCCTGGTCATTCTACCCGTAGTTATTTCATACGTGAAGGCTCGGCGCATGGTCGAGAAGGGGTGTTTGGATTATTTGGATTATGTGCGGCGATTCCAGTGTTGAGGTTCCCTCTATTGATTAGGTGCCCGTGGTTCGTGAGTTTCCTGAAGTTTTCTCTTCAGACCTGCCGAGGATGCCACCCGACAGGGACATAGATTTCTGCATTGATCTGGCTCCGGGCACCCAGCCCATTTCTATTCCGCCGTATCGCATGGCCCTGCCAGAGTTGAAAGAGTTAAAGGAACAGTTGCAGGATTTTCTTGGGAAGGGTTTCATTAGACCCAGTGTTTCCCCTTGGGGTGCTCCAGTGTTTTTTGTGAAGAAAAAGGATGGTTCGATGAGGATGTGCATTGATTACCGGCAACTGAACAAGGTTACAATCAAGAATAAGTATCCACTGCCGAGGATTGATAATTTGTTCGATCAACTTCAGGGTGCCAGGATATTTTCGAAGATAGACTTGAGATCTGGCTACCATCAGTTGAGGATTAGGGCATCTGATGTCCTCTAAGACAGCTTTCCGCACTTGGTACGTGCATTACGATTTCTTAGTCATGTCGTTTGGGTTGACAAATGCCCTAGTAGATTTTATAGACTTGATGAACCGAGTGTTCAGTCCTTATTTGGACTCGTTCGTGATAGTCTTCATTGATGATATATTGATATACTCCTGCAGTCAGGAGGAGCACGAGCAATATCTCAGAGTGTTTCTTCAGACTCTGGAGGATAGTCAGCTTTATGCAAAGTTTTTGAAGTGTGAGTTCTGGTTGAGTTTAGTTTCTTTCCTGGGTCATGTCGTGTCAGCAGAGGGTATTCAGGTTGACTCGAAGAAGATTGAGGCAGTCAAGAACTGGCCTAGACCAGCATCAGCTACAGAGATTCGGAGTTTCTTGGGATTAGCAGGCTATTATCGTCAGTTCGTGGAGGGGTTCTCATCCATTGCATCCCCAATGACCAGGTTGACCCAGAAGGGTGCTCAGTTCAGATGGTCGGACGAGTGTGAGGCGAGCTTTCAGAGGCTCAAGACAGCTCTGACTACGGCACCAGTATTGGTTTTGCCTACAGGTTCAGGGCCTTATACAGTCTATTGCGATGCTTCCCATATTTTTTTTGTGCAGTATTGATGCAGGATGGTAAGGTCATTGCTTATGCTTCGAGGCAGTTGAAAATTCATGAGAAGAACTATACAGTGCATGATTTGGAGTTGGCAACCATCATCCACGCATCGAAGATTTGGAGGCACTACCTGTATGGCGTGGCGTGTGAGGTGTTCACTGATCATAAGAGTCTTCAGTACTTTTTCAAGAAAAAGGAGTTGAATTTGAGGCAGAGAAGATGGTTGGAGCTGTTGAAGTATTATGATATTACCATCTTATATCACCCGGGGAAGGCCAATGTGGTAGCCGATGCTTTGAGTAGGAAGTTAGCTAGTATGGGCAGTCTTGTTTTTATTCCGGTCAGTCAGAGGCCGCTTGCTTTGGATGTTCAGGCGTTGGCCAATCGATTTGTGAGGTTGGATATTTCTGAGCCTAGTCGAGTGTTTGCTTGTACGATCGCTCGTTCTTCATTATTGGAGCGTATCCGTGATCGGCAGTTTGATGATCCCCATTTGTGTGTCCATAGGGACACGGTGCAGCGCGGAGGTGCCAAGCAGGTGACCTTAGATGATGATGGTATTTTGAGATTACAGGGGTGAGCTTGTGTGCCCAATGTTGATGGGATTCGGGAGTTGATTTTAGAGGAGGCCCATAGTTCCCGGTACTCTATTCACCCGGGCGCCGTGAAGATGTATTAGGATTTGCGGTAGCATTACTGGTGGCGTAGAATAAAGAAGGATATTGTGGCATATGTGGCGCGATGTTTGAATTGTCAATAGGTTAAGTATGAGCATCAGAGGCCTGGTGGTTTATTTCAGAGGATTGAGATTCCCGAGTAGAAGTGGGAGGGGATCACTATGGACTTCGTTACTGGACTCCCGTTGACTCGGAAGAAGTTCGATGCAGTTTGGGTCATTGTTGATAGGCTGACCAAGTCAGCGCATTTCATTCCTGTGGCAGTCTCCTATTCATCCGAGAGGTTAGCTGAGATCTATATCCGGGAGATTGTTCGCCTTCATGGTGTGCCGGTATATATCATTTCGGACCGGGGCGCGCAGTTTACCTCGCATTTCTGGGGAGCAGTTCAGCGAGAGTTAGGCACCCAGGTGGAGTTGAGCACAACATTTCATCCTCAGACGGATAGGCAGTCTGAGCGGACTATTAAGATATTGGAGGATATGCTCCGAGCTTGTGTTATTGATTTTTGAGGATCACGGGATCAGTTCTTGCCTTTAGCAGAGTTTGCCCACAACAACAACTACCATTCGAGTATCCAGATGGCTCCTTATGAGGCTTTATATGGTAGGCGGTGTCGATCTCCGGTTGGATGGTTTGAACCGGGAGAGGCTCGGTTGTTGGGTACAGATTTAGTATAGGAGGCCTTGGACAAGGTCAGGGTCATTCAAGATAGGCTTCGTACAGCTCAGTCCAGGAAAAAGAGTTATGCAGATCGTAAGGTTCGAGATGTGGCTTTCATGGTGGGTGAGCGAGTATTGCTCCGAGTGTCGCATATGAAGGGCGTGATGAGATTTTGGAAGAAGGGCAAGCTTAGCCCTAGATTCATCGGTCCGTTTGAGATTCTTGATCGAGTGGGAGAGGTGGCTTATAGACTTGCATTGCCACCTAGCTTATCAGCCGTACATCCAGTTTTTTCATGTGTCCATGCTTCGGAGGTATCACGGCGATCCAGCCCACGTGTTAGATTTCAGCACTGTCCAGTTGGACAAGGACTTATCTTATGATGAGGAGCCGATAGCCATTCTAGACCGGCAGATTCGTCAGTTGAGATCCAAGGGTTTCCCTTATGTTCGTGTTCAGTGGAGGGGTCAGTCTCGTGAGGCATCGACCTGGGAGTCCGAGTCCGATATGCGGAGACATTACCCTCATTTATTTCCCGACTCAGGTACTTCCTTCCTCTGTCCGTTCGAGGATGAACGGTTGTTTTAGAGGTGGAGAATGTGATGACCCAAATACTCAATCGAGTTCCCCATAGAAAAACGCAAACCATTTCATATGCAAAATAGAAAGGTAGGAAATTCAACTTAAAATATTTTAAAGTGTGGGGAATTTTGGCTAAAGTGCAAATTCCTAAACCCAAAAGGGTGAAGATTGGACCGAAAATGGTTGATTGCATTTTCATGGGATATGCAAGAAATAGTAAGGCATATTATTTTCTGGTTCATAACTAAGAAAATTCCGACATTTATATTAATATGATAATCGAATTCAATAATGCTGAATTCTTTGAGAATATTTATCCATATAAAAATTAATGCAAGGCGTCTAGTGAAAACCTAAGAGACCTCGAGAAGAAGCAAAGGAAAGTACGTTTTGTGAGGAAAATCTAAGACGTAGTAAACGTCAAAGGACAACTACTTCCTTTGGACCAGATTTTCTGACATTTTTGTTGGAAAATGAGCTTCAAATGTTTAAAGAAGCAATGTCTTCCTCAAAAGCACAATGGAAAGAGGCAGTCAATAATGAGATAGAATCCATATTAAGTAATCATACTTGGAAATTGATTGACCTTCTTCGAGGAAATAAACCTTTAGGGTATAAGTGGATTTTCAAAAAGGAAAATGAAAGCTGATGGTACTATTAACAAATATAAGGCAAGATTAGTTGTCAAAGGGTTTAGGCAACGAGAAGGTCTTGATTACTTTGATATACTCACCGATAGCGAGGATTACATCTATTCGGGTGTTAATAACGTTAGCCGCTGTGTATGGTATTGAAATCCATTAGATGGATATGAAGACAATCTTCTTAAATGGATATTTGGAGGAAGAAATTTATATGGAACAACATGAAGGGCTCGTAGTTCCAGGAAAAAAAAAGGTGTGCCGACTTGTCAAGTCACTTTACGGATTGAAAATAGCACCCAAAGACATTAAAAACACTCCAAATCATATAGTCTATATGTTTATATATTGACGATATGTCAATAATGAGCAAAGAAATTGTGGATATAAATGCTACTAAGCGTATGCTTGCTAGCAAGTTTGATAAGAAAGACTTAGGAGTTGCTGATTTAATTCTAGGAATTAAAATCCATAGGACTCCTCAAGGAGTGGCATTGTCTCAATCTCATTACGTTAAAATGGTACTTAAAAAATTCAAGTATTTAGATTTCAAAGTCGCAAAGACCACGATTGATGTAAATGTGGCTCTTACAAAGAATCTAGGTCAAAGAAAATCTCAATCGGATTATGCTCGAGTGTTGGGAAGTTTAATGATATCATGAATTGTACACGACTTGATATAACTTGTGTAGTAAGTAAACTGAGTCGTTACACAAGTAATCCCGACCAACCTCATTGGATGACAATGAAACGAGTTTTAAGGAATCTAAAACATAAGCAAGGTTATGCTTTGCACTACAATAAGTATCCTGTGCTAATTGAAGGATATAGTGACGCAAATTGGATCACAGGGTCATCAGAAACAAAGTCCACAAGTGGATACATGTTTACGATTGTTGGAGGAGAAATGTCTTGGAAATCAACAAAACAGACATGCATCGCTCGCTTTATAATGGAGTTTGAGTTTATAGCTTTAGATAAGGCTGGAGAAGGAGTTGAATGGCTCCGGAATTTCTTGGAAGATATTCCATTTTGGTCCAAAGTAGGGGCTCCTATATGCATACATTGTGATAGTCAAGCGGAAATAGGAAGGGATAGAAGTTATGTATAACGAAAAATCTCGTCACATACGACGAAGACATAATACCGTTAGACTACTAGTCAGGAATTATCACAATTGACTACGTTAAGTCAAAAAAGATTATGTGTCGTATTCGCTTACAAAAGGCCTAAATAGAGAGGAAGTTAATAAATCATTGAAGGAAATGGGACTATGGCCGAGGACAAGTCACTGTGGCGGTAACTCTACCTAGAAGACTGGAGATCCCAAGATCTTGGTTCAAGGAGATCAAATAAAGTCATTAGTGATGGTTCAACATTGTCAAATAAATTTTTTGTCTATTCTCATGATGGGACAATGTTCAGTACCAAGGATAAATCGTTAAGGCTTTTTAACAGTTTCTAAGTTTGATACGGAGTATATCAAATAGTGTATCTATGGCATAACACGTTTAGGAATCATCTATATAAGTGTGAAGTGTCGCTTCAAGGAGAATTCTGTAAGGCCAGTTCTCTACGCACTTATGAACTAGGCAGTGTTCATGGCTGAAACGAACACAACAAAGAGCACCAAAGGAGGTTCAAGGGTTGATTGTATGACTTATGGATGTCTAGGTATACACCAAAGCTTGACAGTTCAAAGATATAAAATCTACTAATTGACCGAGTATATCCGGCATAAGTTCACTATGGAAAGTTTAAAGGAAAACCTACTTGCGATTAATCCCTGCTTGTAAATCATACAGTTTTTCATGCATGCATATTTTCAGATAGTCATTCCCCATTCATGTAGGGGATTGTGGGTTTTAATCTAATTAGGTAAGAGGTATGGATGGGAATGGAGGGAAAAGATTTGGAGGAAACCGAAAAGTTTGAATTAGTTTCCTTGACTAATGCACTTTGTCCCTCATCAGAAAAAGAAAAAAAATCTTTGTGCTTATATAGAGAAACACATTCTCTAGCTCTTAAAAAGTTAAGAAGAAGTGATGTCTCGTACCATCGTCGTCATCGTCATTGCTGGCTTCAGCCTCGGCTTTAGATTTGGTCAATTGATATGATTAATTGATAATTTTTTGAACCAAATTTATTTCCCGTTTTTCGTTATATAATTTCTTTTCTAATATTTTTTCGCGGAATTTTAATTTAAAATTTGCGGTTCCCAACGGTCGTTTTGAGTTTAAAATTTGCGAACAGACTTCTGCCGAAATGGTACCTCAAATGAACAGGTTCCTTCGCACCTATTCAACCTAGACTATTTGGCTATAAATTCAGAGGTTTTACCTTATTTTTCATAAACGTAATATGCATACTCTCCCCCTTCTCCATTTCTGCATTGTTTTCCAACAAGCAAATCGTAAGCATTAGTGTGGTTTAGTGTTGTTTGTTAAGTTTGACGAAGTTCTGTAATTTTCATTGCCGGTATTACAGAATAGTTGTTCCGTTCGATCCTGGGAAGAATTAATCCAACAATCTTGGGCAACATTGAGGGGATTAAATTCCTTAAGGAAACACCGTTTTCAGTTTGGCTCGGAATTTTATTTATTCTAATTTCTATTCTGCTTCTGTTTGTTTTATTTTTTGCATAAATTATTTACGAACACATGTCTATAAAAAAATAACATAAGAAATCGATAAATAAAATACAAAGATCATTTTTATCTGTGTTCAGTATAATGTTTCAACCAAAGGGAAAGTGTGTTAGTATGAAGGAGAGAATTTTCTATTTTTTTTCATGTCCGGTTGATCAATATATTTTGAAAAATATTTTTTATAGGAAAACAAGTTCCTAAAAAAATTAGGAAAATGAAATTCCTAGTGCGGTAGGGAAAACAAGTTCCACGTATGGCCATTCAATACTAATTGTCTCCTCCCAATCCCCAACATCTCAACTCTTGCCCCCTCCACCCGGCCCCCACACGCTCGTGCCCGGACCCCTACCCTACATACCCACCTCCTGGCCACTCATCCTCGCCACCCCCACACCACCATAACCCACTTTATCAATCCACCACCACCCTTATCCCTACTCACCACCACCCTCATAATGTTTTCCTAGACTATACATAAATGCTCTTAGGACCCATCACCCCACCCATCCACCCGAAAAAGTCGTCAATGATGAATCGATCATTCGATATCCTTTTCCTTCTGCGACGGAATGGAAGAAAAGTAATGAAACCTGCGATGGCTACTGAATAACCTCCTTTTACTTTCTCAATAATAAAGCCTTTGACCTTTGTATTCGTTCGCCAAATCTTGTTCAGTTCCATCCAAGCTCGGTTTTGTCTGAATCTTCGTGGAAGAAGAAGAAGCGGTTCACCAACCACTACATCTGTAGATCCCACCAAATCATTAAACCTGGCGGCTGCTCGCTCTTTGATCAGTGATTCACCGGCCACTGGATCGATGATGAATCTCTCTAAAATCTGCTCTTTGATAAGTGATTCACCGGCCACTAGATCCAGGAATCCCACCTTATTCTCAAACTTGGTGGCTCGGTTGATTGGCACTCCCAAAACTCACTATCGAGTTGTAACCGAAGTAGATCAAGAGAAGGGACGATGCCCAGACGACAGATTTGACCCAATGTCAAACAGGCCAAAGGCTCAGAATGAGACGAGTCAGGGATCCAGAATGACTTCATTGACTGATCACCGAGCAAGAAAGACGCTTTACGCAGCATTTCAGGTCGGAAAACTCTATAAGCGTGTCATCAAGTTAGGTTAGGCCAACCTCGGAACTAGATGTGGTCACCTTTCTGATCTAACACCACAGGCGATGGCCAGGGATCATCCTTTCAATAGGACAGAAAGAAGGAATCTTCCTAGGAAGAACCAAGACGGTTTCTGGAAGCATCCTTTACTTTGTTGTTCACCGGCTCAAGTAGGTACACCAAATAAGGACAGGAGTTCTCGTTTTCAAATTCTAGAAAATCCCAAAATAAAAAGGTCTACTCACCTCGTACTACCCCCCATTGCGCATCCTGTGTAACATCAAGGAAAGGGAAGGCTCATACTACCGCGACGGAGGTCGTCTCCCAACACATTCCCCCTATAGTTGATCTGCCACAGATTGAGGCATATCTTTTGGAGATGGTCACGTCAACGGCGGCAAGTGGATCATTCATGCGTAGACTTAACTGAAAAAGAAAGATTCCATTTTGTTACCGATCTTCTTCCCTTGACTAGTGTTTTAGGTCTTCTTATCCAAGAGGACACTTTGTGGTGTTTTGTTATAACTATTTTTCTTTGAAAATATTTTACACTGAAAGGAGAAAAATGACTTTTCTCACTTATGGATAAAAGTAATTATTTTTCTAACGATTATGTTAACTCTTAATTTTGTATCGTTTTTTCTTACTAACATTTAGATATTATTTTTAATTATTAATAATAAATAATATAAATTCTATATGATTTGTTAATAAAATCATTAATTTTATTTTTCAAAATTATTTTTCACTCACCAACCGAGCACCAAAATACATTTTCTAAAAAAAATCATGAAAAACATATAAGATAAAAAACTATTTATGAAGAATAACTTCCGTCATACAGGTATGCCATAAGCCGAATTAATAGCCAATTGACTTTGGACTAATTATGATAACATCCATTCAAGAAAGATATCCTAAACCCCTCCAGCCAAGCAATGATCAAAATAGAAAGTCAAATTCTTAGGTATTTTGTTTGTCTCATAATATGTAGGCCCATATTTCCTTTTCAGAATATGTACTTTCTTATTTATAAATTATGCAAGATTCACAGTTTGACTTCAAGATATATTTTTAGTTCTTTCTACTAAAAAAATTGTTTTTAGATAAGACAAATAGATGGATGCTCTAATTGTGGAAAAGAAAGAAAAAGAGAAGCTGAGATAATTCATTTATCTAAGCCTCTCAAAAATATCATTGACTCTAGTTAATCCATTAAAGTGAGTTACTAATTGCCTTGTGATATAGCACACAAGAATTCGAACAACTGCCTCAAATACATTATTCGAAAACACTAAAGGGATAATATAAGAGTCAAAGGTTCCTAACCAAATAGAATTCTCTCCCTCACAATCCTACCAACTTTTATCCTTTATTCTTTATCAATCAATCATTTATAACCTCTCCTAAACCTTCTCTTAACCTAGCCTCCAATGGCTGCTTCAACTTCCTTTTCCCTAATGCACTATTCTATATGCAAACTGCAGGATGGCCTTTTGGAGTTTTTTCCCTTCATTTCATCTCCTTGGCCTCCTGTTTCTCTCCCTAATTAGCAACCAAATCTTCTTGGTCGTCACCGCTACAACCACCATCACCACCACCACCAGCGTTCGTGTTGGAGTCATTTTGAAACCAACTGGTCTACATGTTCCCGTCTTTAGGGAGGCGCCGGCTTTTCGTAATGGGAGAGATTGCGGTGCAGCGGCCGCTGATCGTATTCATGTCGCCATGACCCTTGATGCTAATTACTTGAGAGGTATTGTAAAAATGTATGACTAGCTTATCTAAAAACTTAACTTGTCTGATACATTATACTTTTAATTATAACATTATGTTTCAACACGCCTCCCGATGTTTCTTTTTCGAGTGAAAATTCTATGTATTGATGTTGTAAATAATATTTACATAATTAACATGCTACTATAAGTCAAACTACCTGATGGTGTAAAATGATATTTACACTCTGTCAAATACATGCAAAAAAGTTTTTCTTTTTACATGGCAATAAGATATTTGAACTCATGATCCTCTTGCCTGTACTCAGATGTACTATATATATGTATATATATAATCATATCTTTTAAAATCTTAAATTGTTAATAGGTTATTAATTACTTAAGTATATGATTTCCTGCAGGTACAATGGCTGCTGTGTTATCTATCTTACAACACTCAACATGTCCAGAAGATGTCATGTTTCACTTCCTATGTTTAAGACATGAACCTGTGGTATTTTCTAGCATTAAGTCCACTTTCCCCTACCTCAATTTCAAGCTCTACAAATTTGATGCCCATAGGGTCCGTGGCCTAATTTCAAAGTCCATTCGTCAAGCCTTAGACCAACCACTAAATTATGCGAGAATTTATTTGGTTGATCTAATTCCTATGGACGTGAAACGCGTAATTTATCTTGATTCTGACATAGTTATTGTTGATGATATTGCAAAATTATGGCAAGTTGATCTTGGTGACAAGGTACTAGCAGCACCTGAATATTGCCAAGCAAATTTCACAACTTATTTTACTGAAACATTTTGGAACGATCCAAAATTTTCGCGAACGTTTGAAGGACGAAAACCTTGCTATTTCAACACAGGAGTTATAGTTATGGATGTGGAGAAATGGAGACAAGGAAATTATACACAACAAGTTGAGAATTGGATGGTTGTTCAAAAGCAAAAAAGAATATATCACTTAGGTTCTTTGCCACCATTTTTACTTACACTAGCAGGAAATATTATGCCAGTTGATCATAGATGGAACCAACATGGATTGGGTGGTGATAATATTGAAGGTAAATGTAGGAGTTTACATCCTGGGCCAATTAGCCTACTACATTGGAGTGGTAAAGGCAAACCATGGTTGAGATTGGATTCAAGAAAACCATGTACTGTTGATCATCTGTGGGCTCCGTACGATCTTTATCGTTCCTTGAGGCATTCCTTCGAGGAATAATGTATTACCCGACAGACAAGAGCGGATCCAAAATTTTAACTTGATAGGTTCATCGTCGTGATCTTACGACTGAACTGTTAATGTACTTTTAAAATTATTGAGTTATTGAAATTTTAGTAATTTTCATGTATACATACAAGTTCAAAGTTAAAAATATTGGGTTAGCTGAACCTATACCTTCTTAGCTAGATCTCCCAATGAAAAAAGAGGCGGATCTAGATCGTGCTCTGCGAGACTGCGCTCTGCGGGTACAACTAACATAAATCATCCCCGACATAGCCTACCTTGTCTAGTTGCGTGCGCAATAATAAAGTAAATGTCCACTTTGTCTCGCCGCACGCACATAATAATATTCCCACATTGTCTCGCCACATGCGCAAACTCACATATATAACCCGCATTGTCATGCCGCATGTGCAAATATTAATAATAATAATAGCACAGACAACTCACGTGTGAACACCCTGATAATTCTCTCAACAATACCACGCGTGCCAATAAAATAACAACACAATATAATGTCTTTCACCATATTTGCTCATATGCCACAACTTTTTCTCAAAACAATTCTAATACCACAACCACGCATAGCCCTCAACTCAATACCACTGAGTACAACAATAACAACAACATAACATGGGGGTACGACAAATAAATCAACACAAGAACTACAAAACACAAAGAAATAGAAGAATGAACTCACAATAAAAGACGCAACATGTAATAATAGTTTAAAAAAGAATAGCTCTAAAAAGGGGAGAGATAATGTATAACAATGATTCCACATAAGTGCAACTCAACGATAAGAGATAGCATAAATCAAAGATTCCAAATACGGATAAGTCAACAATTAAAGGGGTAACAAAAGCCTCAATTAAGGTTAAGAATTTACGGGAATGACAACAATAACTTCATTTAAGGTTAAGCAATTATGGAAAAGGCATCAATAACTTCAATTAAGGTTAAGCAACTACCAAAAGAATATCAATAACTTCAATTAAGGTTAAGCAATTATGGAAAAGACATCAATAACTTCAATTAAGGTTAAACAATTAAAGAAAAGACATCATGGCAATAAAAGAGGCGACAACTTTAATTAAGGCACATAAGAGTTTATTGGAAACAAGGGTGGAACATGAGTCAATCAACTCCAAATAAGACATGTGAGGGTGAATTTAGCACGCGGAGAATTTAACATGATAAGACAACTTCATATTTAATGAGCATAAGAACCTAAGAGCCTAAAATGGTCAAATTCCCACAAATAAGCTCAATTACGTACTCGTCACCTCGCGTACACGAACTTCACATGACACAATTAGCACAAATGACTCAAATCCTAAGGGGTAGTTCCCCTACACAAAGTTAGGCAACATACTTACCTCAAAGAAGCTAGACCGATACTCTAAAATGACCTTCTCATGCGAAACAACCTCCGGACGATTAAAATCTAGCCAAAATAACTTTATAACATAAATAAAACTATAGGAAACGATTCCGGATAATAAAGCTTCGATCCTTAATTAAAAAAAAAAAGTCAACCCCGAGCTCGTACCTCGGAACCTGATAAAATTCACAAAATTCACCAAAATCCGAACACCCACAAGTCCAACCATACCAAAATTATCAAATTGCAATATCACATCGTCCCTCAAATCCTCATTCTATATTTTTTTGAAAGATTTTACAAAATTCTCATTTTCTCTCATTCAATTCACTACTTTAACGATAAAAATAATTAAGAAATCATGAAATATAATCAATTCCGGATAGAGAACACTTATCCTAATCAACCACATGAATAACCTCTCAAAAATCGCCAAAATCTAAAGTTTACAACTCAAAATATGATAAAAATGGCTAACCCTCAAATTATATGCTTCTGCCCAGCCCTCTTCGCATTTGTGTACAACAATGTTGTGCTTGCAGCCTCGCTTTTAGGAGAAAATTAATGCACCTATGTAATGACCCGACCGATCGTTTTAAGAAATTGCATTCCATTCAACTCTTTGAAGTCTTGAGAGGCATAGTATGATGTATTTTGACTTGTATGAACCGTCGATTTTGGTTTTTCAGGTTATTCAGATTTGATTTGGAAAATGATTCTCAATTAGGAAGCTTTAAGTTGGAAGTGTTGATCGAATTTGAGTTTTTAGCGTTTGACCTTGGTTCGGAGTTTTGATGGTTCCGTTAGGTCATAATGGTGATTTTGGACTCGGTCGTATGCCGGGAACCTCCATTTGGAGACTTCTAGAAGGTTTCATCACTAATTGGCGAAAATTGGAAATTTGGAGGTTTGAAATGTTCATATGTTTGACCGAGAGTTTCCTTTTGATGATATCAGGTTCAGATTATGGTTTCAGGAATTGGAATAGCTTTGTTATGTTATTTGGGATTTGTGTGCAAAATTTGAGCTCATTCCGGATTGATTTAATATGTTTCAGCACAAGTTTTGGAAGTTGAAAGATTCAAAGTTCATTAAGTTTGATTTGAGGTGTGATTTGTCGTTTCGATGTTGTTATGTGTGATTTTAGGTCTCGTGTAGGTCCGTGTTATATTTTGGGACTTGTTGGTATATTCGTACGGGATCCCGGATGGCTCGAGTGTGTTTCGGACTGGATTCAAATTATTTTGGAACTATTTGGTTAAGGCTGGTTTGGCTGGGATTCTGGTGTGACCGCACATGCGGAGCTATGGGCACATGTGTGGAGCCGCAAAAATGGCAGTATCATCGCAGAAGCGGACAGTTTACTGGGGCAGGAGTCCGCAAATGCATAGGTTTCTTCGCATCTGCAAAGGCGCATATGAAATGTGTGGGGGTGCAGAAGCGAAGACTAGCACAGAAGCGTGCTTTTGGTTCGCACCTGCGGTTGCGCAGAACTGGAGCTTTTTCTGCAGGTGCGATGGGAGAGTTTCCATTTCCTCTCTGCAGAAGCGGCATTGTTGCAAAAGCGACACCGCAGAAGCGACTACTGTTCAACACATGCGGAAAGGCCTGGGCAGAAGCTATAAAGCGAGGGCTTGGTGTCACGAACCCAAATCCCCTCCATAGGACGTCGTGATGGCACCTAGTCTCTAAGACTAGATAAGCCTAACAAACATGCAGAGTAATTGAATAATAATTTCAATCTTAAGAACATCAACAACTATATGAAATAAAATCTGCAACTCAACATGTGCATCTTCCAAAACCCGGTGAAAATATAAGTCACAAGCTCTAGGTACAGTACTGAACACTCCTATACATCACTGTTCATAAAGTTGTATAGAAATAAGAAAAGAACATGATAGAAGGGGAAGAAAAGAACAGGATAGAAGGGGACTCCGAGGCCTGCAGTCGTGGGTAGGTGTACCCTGAAGTCTCCAAAGCAAGCCACTCACGCGCTAATACTGAGATTGATAGGATGTACCTGGATCTGCATAAAACATGTGTCGAAGGATAGTATAAGTACACCACAATGGTACCTAGTAAGTGACAAGCCTAACCTGGGTAGAGTAGTGACGAGGTCAAGTCAAGGACCTATTGGAGATAATAAGAAAACAAGACAAAAGATATAATGATAATTACAAGGAAATTGAACAATGAAGAATTTACAAAAAAATAACAATACAGAATCAAGGAAGCTAATACAACACGAAAGGAAAACAAGGATTTTATATGTTACGGAAGAGAACAGCCAAACAAAAATACAGCAAATAGAGAAAGATCAACATGGTCACTCCCGAGGTACCTCCTCGTAGTCCCAAATCATAAAAGTAAATCACAGTCTTTCCTTATATCACTGCATGAGCCTTTACATTTAGTTTTGAAAATCATTTTTCCCACAATAGCACCCCGCGTTTTAGCCCACCTTATGGCTTCTAGTAGTTCCCCTACTAGCCACACGTATCTAGCACACCTTATCTTACTGCATGTGTTTCAACACCCAGACCTTATACCACCGCATGCGTATCAATAATCACAATGGCACGACAGAAATCTCGTGCAAATAGTAACAACAACACGACAAAAATCTCGTGCAAACAATAACAACAGCACGACAAAAACCCGTGCACACAACCAAACAGTCACCTCAACAATAACACGGAAGCCCAAACATAACAACCAAATAAAATGACACTTCACAACTTACACCTTGCCTCAATAGGATCCACGATCGTTGTAAATCAACAGCAAACCCAACAACAAGATATTTCAAGGATGACAAATTTCAAGTAGAGAATTTCCATAGTTAAATAATGAATACAAAATTAAGAAAGGAAGTAATTCAACTAAACATGTAGTACAAGTTGTAAATAAGAGATAGTACAAGTAGACATGTGAAATTAGGTTAAACATGGTGACTATAACATGCTAAAGTAACTCAATTAAGGCATGAAAAAGAAACTTTGTAGCTAAAACCGAAATCTCAACATTTAGCCCGTGTATGCACTCGTCACCTTGCGTACATGACCTTCACATATCACAAATTATCACAACAGTACCAAATCTTAAGGATTTCCCCCACACAAGGTTAGAAAAGTCACTTACCCCAAACCACGCTAAATCAATTACCTAGAAGGTCTTTCCCTCGATTTTCCAACTCCAAACGGCTCGAATCTAGCCAAGACAATTTTATACTAATAAATATAACTATAGGAAACTAATTTAAACAATGAAAATATGATCTTAGCAAGGAATTGAAAAATCGCCCAAAAAAATTGACCCTGACCCGCCTCTCAAAACCCAACCAAAATTATAAAATCTGAACACCCGTTCGATATCTCATCCAATCATACAAGAATTATTCAAATCCGATCCCATTTCGCCTTTCAAAACTCAAGAATTTAGTCTAAGAACTTCTACACATTTTCCCCCAATATTAAACTCCAAAACACAAATTAGAAGATGTAATTAACAATAGATTCATTGGATTTAGAAAAAAAACGAGTCAAGAATCCTTACCCTAACACTTCCTCTAAAAATATCTCAAAATCTCGCCTCAATTCGAGCTCTCAAAGTCCTGAAATGAAAATGAAGTAAGACCCTCGAATTCCCCTTTTTCTGCCTAGCGATCCTTGCATTTGTGACCCTCGGGTCACTTCTGCGATGCCGCACCTGTGCAAAAACCATCACAGGTTCGGAAAACACTTACATCTCAAAATTTCGCTTCTGCAGAGAAGGAGACCGCATATGTGGTCCTGTCCCATGCCCACTTCTCAAATTTCGCTTCTGCGGAGAAAAGGGCTGCGCCTGCGCTCAGAAGTCCGCACCAACAAACCCAGGCCTAGGCTGGCTCCTTCGCTTCTGCAATGACCAAGGTGCACATGCGAGACCACACCTGCGGCCAGACCCTCCGCAGGTGCGAAGAAACCAGAACAGCAGCACTTCAGCAATTCCCTAAGTCCAAAAGTGATCTGATTCACACCCGGGGCCCCCGGGACCCCGTCTCTATATACCAAAAAGTTCCAAAACACATAAAAAACCTACTGGAGACCACAAATCACATCAAACAACACAAATTTTACGAATCGCAACTCAAATTCAAGCCTATGAGCTATGAACTTCCGAATTTCGAAACTGACGCCGATTCATATCAAAACAACTTCGATTGACACCAAATATTGCAAACAAGTCATAAAGACATTATGAACCTGTTCCAGCTTTCGGAATCGCGATCCGACCCCGATATCAACAAATTCCACTCTTTGTCAAACTTCCCAAATTTCTCCATTTTCCAATTTCTGCCAAATCACGCTAAAACGACCTACGGACCCCCAAATCAACATCTGGACATGCTCGTAAGTCTAAAATCACCCTACAAGGCTATTAGGATCGTTAAAACTCCATTCCAAAGTTATATTCACGCAAGTCAAACTACGGTCAACTCCTACGACTTAAACTTCTAACTTAGGGACTACTTGTCCCATTTCACTCGGAAACTCACCCGAAACCAAAACCAAACACCCTGGAGAGTCACGTAACCATAATTTAACATAGAGGAAGAATAAATTAGGGAATTGGGGCTAAAATACTCAAAACAACTAGCTGATTCGTTACACTTGGTCATTTTATTCATATCTTGAGTTGGGGAGCTCGGATTTGGGCAATTTTCACCACATGGATTGCGACAAGTGTTATATACTCGGTTTTGATTATATTTCATGAATATATCTTTGTTTTGGAATTTTATTGATGATTTCAAGAGAGAAATTGGGGGGGGGGGGTTTCTAAAGTTTCATAAAGTGAATTTTTGAGTTTTGGACATCGATTTAGAGTCGGATTTGAGTGAAACTAGTATGGTTGGATTCGTAATTGAATGAATTATCGGATTTTGTTAGTTTTGTTGGGTTCTGAGGTACGGTCCAGGGTTTAATTTTTAGCTAACTTTGGGCTTTTGACTAAAGATTCGACCTTTATCAATTGGGTTTGCTTTCTTTGACATTATTTGATGTTCTTGAGTTGCTTTTGGCTAGTTTCGAGCCATTCGGAGGTCGATAAGCGCGAAATGGAATTTCTAGAGTATTTGTTGGCTTGCTCAGTATTGAATTTGGCTTGTTTGAGGTAAGAATCCTATCTAAACTTGGTTAATGCAATAGTTTCCTGAATTATTTGTGAAAGTTACGTGCTATGAGTGCACATATGTGCGGGTTTGAACCCATGTGCGAGAACCGGGGTATTTATCCATGCTCGGGGTAGTTCTTGGGCTATGATATGCCTGGAGTTGACTGTTAAGATTTAAGCTACAATGTTCCTCATATTTGTATCATTGTTGTGAACTATTTGAGCCATGTTTGAGGTTACGAAGAGGCTAAATCCCTGAATGAAACTTGGTAATTGTTATTTCTGTGATAAGATTTTCGATTTGAGCTATGATAGCACACCTTGCACATGCCTACACTTTAGCATGTGATTATACCAGTCCAGGAGCATGAAATCTGATATTTATCTGTCATATACATGTGTTCTTGTATACTTGCTTCTGTGCGATATGATTTGGACTGGATGTTTGTGACTACACCGTGAGGATTGTGATACACGTGAGTTGTCCGTGTGGATTAATATTATAGCACGTGAGTTTTCTGTGCAGCACGTAAATTATCCATGCGGATCCAGATATTGATATTATAACATATGAGTTGTTCATGCAGCACGTGAGTTGTCCGTGCAGATCCAGATATTGATACTATAACATACGAGTTTTCCATGCGGATCCAGATATTGATACTATAGCATGTGAGTTGTCTGTGTAGTATGTGAGTTGTCTGTGTAGTACGTGGGTTGTCCGTACAGATCCAAGTATTGATACTATATCACGTGAGTTGTCTGTGCGGTTGATATTGATTTGAGCTCCGGGAGAGCTGGTTACCATTATTGGATCTGGTTGCGCACCGCAGTGGACTAATAGTTGGTTATTGCATTTCATCTTTACTTGCAAATCCCTTAACTGATTACCTGATTTACTTGCATATCTTTCTTATATGCTGGATTTTTGTCTGAGCAGAACACTTTAAAACCAAGAATTGTGAGCATCAAAAATGGTTTTACCTGAGATTTTCCTGATTTGATCATATGTTTGTTCTATCCTTATTGAAATTATGAACTACACAGGTGCTAGTGAGTTTCATCTTTAGTTCTTGCTTATTTTATCTCGACGAGGTTATTTAGGATACTTATTGAGTACATGGGGTCGGTGGGTACTCATACTACACTTTTGCACCTTGCGTGCAAATCTTGGTGTGATGCTGCCGTGTATGGCGGGAGTTGGCATTGGAGATGTACCTCCGTTCCAGTTTTGTCCATCACTTGTCCTGGTAGATTTAGATTCCGATTCTGTTCATTTGCATTTCAAAAAGATATTGCAATTATTTCAATTCAATTTTGTAGAAATCTAAGTCTTAGTGGCTCATGACTTGTACTACCAGTCCTTGGAAATTTTTTGTATAAAAAAATTTAGTTGTATTATCATTATTTCTCTTAGTAAATCTCATTTGAATTGGATTGTTGCTAATTCGCTTACCTTTCGGGTTAGGTTAGGTGCCAACATGAATAGTTGGATATTGGGTCGTGACAACCTGCGGCCTTTACTTGAGAGCCCAGAACTTGCACTTGCGATCTAATAATTGCATCTGCAATTTTGCAGAAGCGTCACAAACACCGTTGAAGCGGACGACCACCTGGAACACCTATCGCGCATCTGCGGTCAATCCTCCGCAGATGCGATCTCGTACCTTCACTCCCTTTTCCGGGGAAGCGAAGCAACAGGAACTGCACCAACATCGCAAAAGAGACCAAAAATCACGTAGAAGAGGCCACACACCTGTGCTCCAAAAATGCGCAGGTGTGACGCACGAGAACTAGACCTGCCAAAAGACACGAAAACCATCTGAAACACGCCTGGGCCCATGGGATCCCGTCCAAACATACCAAAAAGTTCCATAACATAATGCAGATCTTCTTGAAGCCTCCAATCACATCAAACAATGTTGAAATTATGAATCGGACTTAATTAAGTTATGAACTTTCAATTTCTACGACTCGCGCCGAAACATATCAAATCAACTCGGAATGACATCAAATTTTGTATGCAAGTTTCAAATGACACAACGGAGCTATACCACCTCCCCCAATTGAAATTCGAACACGATATCTACAAAGTCAACTCTCGGTCAAACCTCTCAATCTTCCAAACCTTTAACTTGCCAAAATGCATCAAGTCACCCTACATACCTCCAAATCTGAATTGGGACATATGCCTAAGTCCAAAATCATAATACAGAGCTATTGGAATCATCAAACCACCATTCTGGAGTCGTCTACACCAAAGTCAAACTCTGGTCACTCTTACTGCTTAAGCTTCTAAAGCAAGAATCATCCTTTTAAAGCAAGAATCATCCTTCTAAACCAATCATGCAACATCCGAAAACCAAACTCGACCATACACGCAAGTCATAATACACAACACGGAGCTACTCGAGACCTTAAGACACCGAACGGGACATCAATTCTCAAAACGATCGGCCAGATCGTTATTATGAAATACCTATAAGGTTTGGTGTTTAGAAGGAAAGCAAGAAAATCAGACGATACATATTAAAATAATAAAAATGAAAATTTTAGACTATTATATAATTTTTGTATGTTTTACCTCTTGAAGTTGTATAGTAGAGGTATATGATTTAATGTAATATGGAAATTAAGGGAGGAGGGGGATGGATTTTTTTTTTACAGATTTCTTATATTCTTTGTTGTATGTATGTATGCAAGAAAGTTGGCTAGGTGTTGAGGATTCATCTCCTTTTATGACAATAATAGTATTTATACTATGTCTGTTATTTTCTTGAATTTGATTATGTCAATTGCATATTAAGTTTTTAAGATTATTATTTTTAATAAACCGATTACATTCTTTTGGAGGTTCATTATTGTTCTTGTGGATATATATTCAAAAACTAGTAAAAGTTGGCCTGTGTTGCTTCCGGGTTCAAGCGTTAAGTTGCATATTGTTCTTCAAGTTGTGATTTCGGTTATTTGAATATGTACAAAGAACTCAAAAATATAAATTTTGCAAAAAAAAAATTTATATATCATTAGATATTAATTATGTAGCAGGATATGGGATAACTTTTCAAATCTCGAAGTGGATAATATATTTTCTTTTTCTATGTTTATACCAACTCAACCCCTTGATTTTACTACTTGCATTTAGTTTTGCTATCAATTTAAAGAATACTAAATATGACATGTTTGTAATCTTTCTTGTTTGATTATATTAGATCATAATGGCTTTATTTCTCTCATTGTGAAGATTTTATTACTTTTGGTAATTGAAAGATCTTCTTCTTTAAAAGGTATGTTTGGAAAGTCACCAGGTAATTAGAATTGGTGCAATTACTAGCCTAGTAATTACACAGTTGCATAATTTCGACGACATGTTTGTTTGTCATAGTATAATTAAAAGTTTATTGTTGGTTGCATAAATGTAATTACATAATTAGATTAAATTTTAAATGAAGTAGTTATCAAAACTTAAAAGTTAATATAATAAATATATGCATATAAATTTTTATAAGTATAAATGATATTATATTTGGTATTGAATTTTTTTTCGTGACATTAATTAGTAATCATATATTCATAACTTGTGACGAGCTGACCGGTCTTCTCGAGAGTTGTAGCCCTATTTTTCCGTTTTCTGCTTCTATTGTCTTCTATTGCTGCTATATGACTTACCGGGTTGGTTGGTTCGAGTCTGGAGTGATGTCAGAATGAATTGAGACACTTGGTCTCTTAATTAGAAGCTTAAGTTGGAAAAAGTCGACCGGATGTTGACTTATGTGTAAACGGCATCGGATTTGAATTTTGATGGTTCCTTTAGTCCCGTTAGGTGATTTTGAACTTAGGAGCGCGTCCGAAATATGATTTGGAGGTCCGATTAGAATTAGGATTGAATTGACGAAAATTAAAATTTTGGCGAATTTGGCAGGCAGTGAAAATTTTGATATCGGGGTCGGATTTGGTTTTCGGGAATTAGAGTAGTTTTGTGGTGTCATTTATGACTTGTGTGTAAAGTTTGAGCTCAATCGGACGTGGTTTGATAGATTTTGGCATCGTTTGTGCAATTTGGATGTTTAGAAGTTCATTAGACTTGAATCCGGGGGTAATCCGTATTTTTGGTATTATTTGGGGTGATTAGAGGGTTTGACTAAGTTTATATTGAGGGCTGAATGTATATGGATCAGGTTGCACGCCGCAACGAGCCTTATGGCTACTTATATGATTGGATCGGGCCGCACGCCGCAACGATATAGCGTTTGGGCTGAAGGAGCCTCTTCGGAGTCTGTACACCCCCAACGAGCGCATGTACCTATTAAGTGTGTGTATTGAGGGCTGAGAGCCGAGTATTGAGCTATTCAGAGCTTGAGTGACTGTTACCCCGAGAGGTTGTATTTGTCTTCCTTTGTTGCTGCACTTAACTGATTTATGCTACTGTTTTGAACTTCTTGAAAATATTATATCTGGTTTACCTGAACTTAGTAAATATGCAACTGATTTGACTTATATTGCCAGAATTGACTCATGTCTACTTTCATTGTTGAAATTACTGAAATGAACTGTATTTGTATAGCTCGTTGCTGCTTCTCAGTTCCTTATTTATTTCTGTTACTTACTGAGTTCGTTGTACTCATGCTACACCCTGCACTTCATGTGCAGATCCAGGTGTATCCGATTATGGAGGGCGTTGATCTCCTGCGTGGTCGAGTGTCAGAGATTTACGAGGTAGATGCCAGTGTTCGCAGCTCTTGTCTCTCCTTCTTTGCTATCTTTAATTTCTTTTCTGTATTAACATTTAGACACAGACTCTTGTAGACACAGTTTCTTAGCTGGCTGTTTAGATGCTCATGACTTGGTGACACCCCAATGTTTGAGGCTATTTATTCCGCGTTGTATTTTTTATTTCAATTCCTGTTTTTATGAAAAAACTGTTATGAAAGAGCTTTTGGTTTATCTTTTATGAAATATTGAAGTATTTTAAAAATCGATTTGCTTAGTACCATCGATAAGCGTCATCACAACATGTTAGGGTTTTTGGGCTGTTTAAAGAGCTGGAACATCTTTGATTGATAGGTATTCAGTACAACCAAATTTTCAGGAATCATTCATAAAGCTTCAGAAGAATACGAAGATGCAGCCTAGAAACTAGTTTACTAATTCAAGTTATACAAAAAATACTAATATAATCACTTAGTTATGAACATAAAAATATTAGATGGCAGGAGAATGTCGAGTTATTTAAGATTCTTATTGTCAAAATTTTCCATATACTCTATTAAAAAAAACATAATTGAAATAAGATCGAATTTTGTATTTTTCCTGTCTTACTCTTAATTTTTATACTAGCTTTTTGTTGCTCTTTTCTTAAATAAGGTGCTTATTTTCTATAGTATCTTATTTCTTTAACGTTTATTACAATTTTAAAAATGAACAATAGATACTCTCTCTATAAACACAAAGAGGAGAATGAAAACGACACAATTATATTTGAAAAGAAACATACAAGGTCTGTAAACTGAGATGTCAGACAAAGGCCCCATGCAAGATCCAAATGACTGTAAATATCATAGCAAAGAGTGAGAATTCTTGATTTTAAGATTTGAAAACAAATCTGAGATAAAATATGAGGCAAAGAAGAGCAATAAACATACTTTCAACAGTTACACTTTTTAAGGAAGAAACCGAACATGTGGGAGAAATAAGAGGGAAAATAAGGAAATAGGAAGTTGAATTTGGGTGTTATATTATGGGGATGCAATTAAAACCATAAATTTTGAAACGGTGCCTTTGTAGTTGCATCTATCCAAGTGCCAATTAAAACCTGATTTTTTTTGAAAAAATTTAATAGGAGTGAAATCCCAATTAATTGAGAAATTAGATAAATGCATTTCCTAGTTTATAAGAGAAGCCACATCACCTTGCCAAGCCCCTCCTTCATATAAATATAACGACCCGATCGATCGTTTTGAGAGTTAGAACCCCGTCCCCGATTAGCAGCTTTTCCCATATCTTATTCTGCTATTTTGGTTGCCGGAAGGGTTCGTGTTGAGTTTTTTAAACGAATTGAGACACTTAGTCTCTTATTTGGGAGTTTAAGCTGGAAAAGTCGACCGGATGTCGGCTTGTGTGTATCAACCTCGAATTTGAATTTTGATGGTTCTGTTAGCTCCGTTAGGTGATTTTGGACTTAGGAATGCGTACAAAATGTGTTTTGGAGGTCTGTAGTAGATTTAGGCTTGAATTGGCGAAAGTTGAATTTTTGGCGATTTTGGTCGGCAGTGAATATTTTGATATCGAGCCCGGAATGAAATTTCGGAAGTGGGAATAGGTTTATAGAGTCATTTTTGACTTGTGTGTAAAATTTGAAGTCATGACGAGGGTTGATATGTTTCGATGTCGTTTGTAGAATTTGGAAAAATTCAAAGTTCCTTAGGCTTGAATTCGTACGTAATTAGTGTTTTTGATGATTTTCAATGTGGTTTGCAGGCTCGACTAAGTCCGTATGGTGTTTTAGGATTGGTTGGTATGTTTGGTTGAGGTCTCGGGGGCCTTGGGTGTGTTTCAGATGCTTAACAGATGAATTTGTGGACTTAGGAAGTTGCTGAAGATTTATGGTGTTTGGTGTTTCACATCTGCGGAGTGGAGACCGCAGGTGTGGACTCGCACGTGCGGAGGACAAGGCGCAGACGCGTAAATGAAAGGCTTGGTCAGGGGTCGCGGGTGCGAGGAATGGGCCGCATCTGCGAAAAGGAAACGCAAGCGCGGAAGAAGTCTGCAGGCGCGCACACGCAGGTGCGACCCCCTTACCGCAGATGCAGACGTAGTCCCCTTTAGTAGTTTCGCACCTGCGACGGATTTTCCGCAGGTGCAGCATGGCAGGTGTGACCCAAAGCCCACATGTGCGAAGATCGCTGGGCAGAAAAGGGGCAGAATCGAGGGTTATGTTCATTTCACACAAATTTGATTTTTTGAGCTCGGGCGAAGGCGATTTCTTGAGGAACTTTTAGAGGAAACTTTGGGGTAACAATTCCTAACTTATTTTTGGTTGTATTTCATTAATCTATAGTCGTTTTCTTCGTTTAATTTCGGATTTGGATGGAAAAGTTGGGAAATTGGGGGAAAAGTTTCTCAATCGAATTTCTGAGTTTTGAGCGGATTTTAGACATCGGATTTAGATGATTTTTGTACGAGTGATCTCGTGAATGAATGAGTTTTCTAAATTGGTAGCTTTTACCCGATTCCGAGTCGTGGGCCCGGGGAGGCTTTTTGAGCGTTTTCCTATTTTCTTGTCTTAGCTCCGAATTCATTAGCTAAAATAGTTACTCGTAGCTATATTTACGTTATGTAATTGATTTGCTTAGATATGGGCCATTCAGAGTTGGATACTCGTGGCAAGAGCGTGGTTCAAGGTAAGTGGCTTGCCTAACCTTGTGTGGGGGAACTTCCCCTTAGGATTTTGGTACTGTTTGATATATGAATGTCGTGTAAGTATGGTGACGAATACGTACACGGGCTTGTAAAACTCCATTTTTCACTAAATCATAAAGTGTTTTTCCTTGTTTGAACTACACCACTATGTATAATTACCTTGTTTAGGTTAGAAAAGCATGCCTACGTGTTTGATTGTCTACTTGAATTCTGTGCAGCATGTTTAGTCAAACTCCTGTTTTTCCTTAGTTGCAATTAGCCTAAACTGTAAATTTCGATGCTATGGCTATTTTTTGTCGTTGGTTGAGTTGCATATTTATTTTGGGACTACGAACGTATTCCGGGAGATCCCCCAGCATTGCATATTTATTTTGGGACTACAGACATATTCCGGGAGATACCCTTGTACTGCATATTTACTTTAGGACTACGGACGTATTCCAGGAGATCCCCAGCACTGTATATTTACTTTGGGACTGCGGACGTATTTCGGGAGATCCCCTTGTACTGCATATTTACTTTTGAACTACAGGACGGTATCCGGAGAGATTCTCCTGTTGTTATTCCGTTGTTCTGAGCTGAGGGCTTCTTTGACTTCTATTTTACTGTAGATTTTGTCATTATTTTAATATAGTATATATATCTCTTACTGTTTTCTTTCATTATATTTATACCAGTAGGGCCCTGACTTGATCTCGTCACTACTAGACTGAGGTTAGGGTTGGCACTTACTAGGTACTATTGTGGTGTACTCACGCCTTTCCTGTACATGTTTTCGTGTGCAGATCCAGGTACCTCATGTCCGCCTCTATATTAGCCAGCAGCAGCAGCCACCAGAGACTTCAAGGTATATCTGCACGTTCCAGTAGATCCTCGGATTCCCCCTTTATCTTTATTTGTTCTTCCCTCCTGTACTTCTTAGACTCTTGTATAGCAGACTGTAGATAGTTTTTTGTAGAGCTTGTGACTCGTAGTTCCAGATTTTGGGAAGTGTTGCATATAATTGGCAAACTAGTTTACTTGTATATACCGAGCAGTATTTTTACTTTTATATAGTAATTTTGAAGCTTAGTTGGTTCTTATTATTCTTTACTTTCGGATTATTTCAATGTTAATAGGCTTACCTAGACGTAGCGACTAGGTGCCGTCACGATGTCCTTCAAAGGGGAAAAGCGGGTCGTGCCAAGTTTGTATCAGAGCTCTAGGTTCATAGGCATTGTGAGTCATAGGATGGTTTATTAGAGTCTCGCGGATCGGTGCGGAGACGTCTGTACCTATCTTCGGTAGGCTATAAAACTGTTAAGAACAATCATACTTCTTGATTTCCTTGTCGTACGTGTTATTGACATCAAAATTCTAAAAATTTTATTCTATTCTTTCTCACAAATGGTGAGGACCCGTACCGGGAAGACCGATGACCAGGCACCCAAGCCCCCTACTAGACCGCTGGAGGCTAGGTTTGGGGTAGAGGAAGACCACCCAGTACAGCCCGAGCACCGGCGCGAGCTGCGACAGAGGAGCCCCCAGCAGCTCCAATTGGAGGGCCGGCGCCGGAGATTCCTATTGCTGTTCCAACCCTCCAAGAGACCTTGGCTTAATTCATGAGCATGTTCAGCACTTTGGCTTAGGCTGGGCTGATTCTGATAGCTTCCGCCACATCTCAGGCCGGGGAAGGGGCATAGACTCCCGCAGACGCACTCCTGAGCAGAGGGTCCAGGTAGATCAGGCCCGAGAGTTCATTCATATGCCCCTAGTGGCTCCCATTCAGCATGAGACCAAGGTAGCTGCTTCTGAGGCAGACTAGCTCAGACTTGAGAGGTACAAGAAGTACCACCCAGCTATCTTCAGCGGACTAGCTTCAGATGATGCTCAGGGTTTTCTTGAGGAGTGTCATCGTATCCTCCGCAATATGGGAATTGTGGAGATGAGTGGGGTTTCTTTCACTGCTTTCCAGCTGAGGGGAGCGACATATCAGTGGTGGCGTGCCTATGAGATGAGTAGTTCGGACGAGGCAGCCTCACTCACTTGGACTCAGTTCTCAGATATGTTTTTGCGTGAGTATGTCCCTCAGAGCCTCAGAGATGCTTGGCGCACAGATTTTGAGCAGTTGCGCCAGGGTGCTATGACTATGTCGGACTATGCAGTCCGTTTCAGTGAGTTGGATCGACATGCACCGGCTTTGGTTGCTACAGCCAGAGAGAGGGTTTGTCGCTTCATTGAGGTGATCCACCCCAGTATTCATACCAGTATGGCCAGGGAGTAAGAGATGGATATCACTTATTAGCAGGTCGTGAGTATTGCCATGAGGGTGGAGGGCATGTTTGCCCGGGACAAAGAGGAGAGAGAGGACAAGAGGTCTTGAGAGACTGGTTATTTTTCAGGAGCTCGTACACCAGCAACACACCATGGTAGGGGTTTTATGAGTCGCCCTGTTCATTCAGCTCTTCCAGCAGCCAGCGGTGTTCCAACTCCTCCTAGACCTCTGGAGCCTTATTATGCACTGCCAGTATCTAGTGTGCCTCCTGCTCGAGGTGCTATTATCGGCCACTCCAACAAGCCAGGTCCGAGCCAGTCTTAGCCACCGCATCCTCCAAGAGGTTGTTATGAGTGTGGTGATACTCGTCACATGGTTAGGGATTGTCCCAAATTCAGGAGGGGTGAACCTCCACCGACTTCTCAGCCACCATGTGCTCCACCGGGCCCTTCGGCCATTCTTCCAGCCCCAGCTGCCGCCCCACCTACTCAGGCAGCTCGAGGTGAAGGTCGGGGAGGTTGAGGTCGCCCTAGAGGGGGAGGCCAGGTCAGGTATTATGACCTTCCAACCCGTTCAGAAGCTGTTGCTTCAGATTCTGTCATCACAGGTATTGTCCATGTCTATCATAGAGATGCATCGGTATTATTTGACCCAGGCTCTATGTATTCATATGTGTCTTCTTATTTTGCTCCACATCTGGGGGTATCTCGGGATTTTTTGAGTTACCCTATTTATGTATCTACTCCTGTGGGAGATTCTCTTATTGTGGACCGCGTATATCGGTCGTGTTTGACTGATCTTAGTGGTTTTGAGACCAGAGCTGATTTATTATTACTCAGTATGGTAGATTTTGATGTTATCTTGGGCATGGACTGGTTGTCGCCCCATTATGCTATTCTTGATTGTCACGCTAAGACCATGACGATGGCTATGCCAGGATTACCGCGATTAGAGTGGGGAGGTACCTTAGAGTATGCTCCCCACAGGGTCATTTCATTTCTTAAAGCTCAGTGAATGGTTGAGAAGGGATGTGATGCATATTTGGCCTATGTGAGAGATGTCAGTATTGATACCCCTACAGTTGACTCAGTTCCAATAGTCAGGGACTTCCCTAATGTGTTTCCAGCTGATCTTCCGGGCATGCCGCCCGATAGAGATATTGATTTTGGCATTGATTTGTTGTCGGGCACTCAGCCTATATCTATTCCTCCTTACTATATGGATCCTCCTGAGTTGAAGGAGCAGTTGCAGGATTTGCTTGATAAGGGTTTCATTAGGCCCAGTGTGTCACCTTGGGGTGCTCCTGTCTTGTTCGTAAAGAAAAAGGATGGTTCCATGCGTATGTGTATTGACTATCGGCAGTTGAACAAGGTTACAGTGAAGAACAAGTATCCATTGCCTCGCATTGATGATTTGTTTGTTCAGTTACAGGGTGCCAGGGTATTTTTCAAGATTGATTTGCGTTCTAGCTATCATCAGTTGAAGATTCGGGAGCTGGATATCCCAAAGACTGCTTTCAGGACCAGATATGGTGATTATGAGTTTCTTGTCATGTCTTTTGGGCTGACCAATGCCCCAGCAGCCTTTATACATTTGATGCACAATGTGTTCCGGCCTTATCTTTATTCTTTCGTCGTTATGTTTATTGACGACATTCTGGTATATTCCCGGTCTTGGGAAGATCATGAGCAGCACCTGAGGACCGTGCTTTAGACTTTGAGGGAGAAGAGATTGTATGCAAAATTTTCTAAGTGTGAATTCTGGCTTGATTCAGTGGCATTCTTGGGGCATGTAGTATCTTGTGATGGGATCAAGGTAGATCCGAAGAAGGTGGAGGCATTGCAGAGTTGGACTAGACCATCATCATCTACGGAGATCCGCAGTTTCCTTGGTTTGGTGGGATACTATCGTCGCTTTGTAGAGGGTTTTCATCTATTGCAACACCTATGACCAGGCTGACCCAAAAGGGTGCTCTGTTCAGGTGGACCGAGGAGTATGAGGAGAGTTGTTATAAGCTCAAGACAACTTTGACTACATCCCCAATTTTGGTATTACCTACAGGTTTGGGTTCTTACACTGTCTATTGTGATGCCTCGAGGATTGGTCTTGGAGCGGGTTGGTCTCCAGGTTCTGATTCTACCTCATCTGATAATAGAAGTACCTCTGTAAGAATTCCATCTCAATATCAATTCTCATTTGATGGCTATTTTACTTGAACATTTTCATTAACGTCTTCAGCTAGGTGTCGTACAGAAGAAGGGGATTTTTCGCTTTTCGACAAGAGATTATACACAAGCGCTCTTGGTCTTCTATACGTAGCCGTTGCTCTTAGCCTTGTTAGAATCCAATGTTAGAAGGAATAATTCAATAGGCATCCCATTATCCGTTTTCTCTCTTTTAACAATTTAGAGGGTATAGCTGCTGCATGCAAAATGATTGCCAAGTCTTTTGTTTCACCCTTTAGAAGGTGGATATCACTATTGACATTCCTATCTTTGCATCAATATTGCAGGAATGGGAAGAAAACTCTTATATGCCAAAAATGCAATAGCTAATTCTCCAAACTAGTATTTCACAGTGAAACACCCACTTTGTCAGGGAACAACCACTGCGTCGGGGAACACCAGGATCTGCACATGAAGTGCAGGGTGTAGCATGAGTACAACCAACTCAATAAGTAACAATACTAAATAAAGAACTGAAAGTAGTGACGAGCTTCACAACTAAGTCCAATTACAGTAATTTCCAACATAAGAAAGTAAGCATGCTTTCAAGTTCAACATTTAAGGCCCAAATAGTAATTTCATATCAAGTTCAACTGAAACAGAAGATAAATCTCTCAGAAATTTCCAAAACTGTGATATATGACAGCTGAAGTGCAACAAAAATGAAATCAATGCATCTCTCTGAGAAACAGTCATTCAGTCCTTCCATTCACTCCAACCTCACAATCAATCTTTCCTCACATTCATTCATTCCTCAATCATTTAGCACTCGGTACTCGACACTTGGCACTCGCACTCAGTAGGTACCTCCACTCATTAGGGGCGTGTACAGACTCTGGATAGGGTCCTTCAGCCCAAGCACTATAACAAGTCAATCATGGCATAAATCAATAAAACATGTTGTGATGTGCAGCCCGATCCCATAAATATCCTCATAATTAGGCCATCGGCCTCACTCAGTCATCAACCTCTCCAGTCTCTCGGGCTCTCAGAAATTATGATAAGCATCCCAGACAACAATGATATAATGCATCAATAATGAACAGTAGATACTGAGATGTAAGATACAAGTAAAACAGTGACTGAGTAAAAAATGATAATTTAGCAGATAATTCAACATGCACACGACTCCTATGGGTCCCTACAATGTAAAACACATTTTTTAAACATGATTTATAGTTCGATTTCTCTAATACGTGTAAAATTTACGGATAACAACAGATTATTCAACTACACAGTTCCATAGAATTTATCAAGTCACAATTCCTACGGTGCATTCCCACACGCCCGTCACGTAGCATGTGCGTCACCTTAAAACCAATCACATATCACAAAATCTGAGGTTTCATACCCTCAGGATCAAATTTAGAACTGTTACTTACCTCAAACCGTGTAATTCTTTATTTTGCTATGCCTTTTCCTTGCGAATCGGCCTCCGAACGCCTCAAATCTAGTCACAATTAATTCGATTAAGTCAATACAAATTATAGGAATTAATTCCATATGAAAATACTAATTTTTCTACAAAATCCGAAATTGCACTAAAAAATCGTTCGTGGGGCCCACATATCGAAACCCGACAAAAGTTACGAAATATGAACGTCCATTCAACCACGAGTCCAACCATATCAAAATTACTAAATTCTGATAATAATTTGGCCCTCAAATCTTCAAATTTAACCAAGAGGATTTTCAAAATTTTCCAACTTAAACCACAAATTAAATGTTAAAAACGATCATAGATTCGAGTACTTTAACCAAAATTGAGTTAGGAACACTTACCCCGTTGTTTTTCTTGAAAATCTCCCGAAAATCGCCTCTCGCCGAGCTCCAAATTGGTAAAAATAGAAAATGGGATAAAGTCCCATGTTTAGAACTTAAACATTCTGCGCAGGTTTTTCTTCTTCGCGAACGCGACCATTGCCTCGCGTTCACGAAGCACAAAAATGTGCTGCCCAAAATTCCTCCTTCGCGAACGCAAGGGTCCTTTGGCGAATGCAATGACCAGGGATCCCAATCCTCCGCGAACGTGGAGCCTCACTCGCAAACGCGTAGGCCAACGCGTGAGGTCCTACCACATCCCTTCTTTCTTCGTGAACGCGACCATCCTCTCGCGTTCGCGATGCACAACCTGCCCATCCCTTCACGATCGCGGCTTCCCCTTCACGAACGAGAAGAGAAAATCTTCACATACCATCGGTTACCCTTCGTGAACGTGGGACTTCCTTCGCGAATACAAAGAACGATACCAGAACTGGACACCATAATTTCTTCAGCAGTCTTTCCCAGAACTCCGCGAACGCGGAGCCTCACTCGCGAACGTGTAAGCCAACGTGTGAGGTCCTCCCCCAACCCTCTCTCTTCTTCGCGAATGCGACCACCCTCTCACGTTCGTGATGCACAACCTGCCCAGCCCTTCTCGAACGCAAAGAGAAAATCTTCACATACCATCGGTTACCCTTCGCGAACGCGGGACTTCCTTCGCGAATGCGATGAAGGGAACAAGAACTGGACACCAGAATTTCTTCAGCAGTCTTCCAAGTCCCAAACTAATCCATTAACCATCTGAGACTCACCCAAGGCCCTTGGGATCTCAACCAAATATACCAACAAGTCTTAAATCATCATACGAACTTATTTGAAGCCTCATATCACATCAAAAAACGCTAAAAACGCAAATCACACCCCAACTCAAGCTTAATGAAACTAAGAAATTCCAACTTCTGCATTCGATACTGAGACATATCAAATCAAGTCCGATCGACCTCAAATTTTGCACACAAGTCATAAATGACATAACGGGCCTATGAAAAATTTCATAATCGGATTCTGACCCCGACATCAAAAAGTCAACTCCCCGATCAAACTTCCAAACTTAAACTTCCTATTTTTGTCATTTCAAGCATAATTTAACTACTGGCTTCCAAATAATTTTTCGGACACACTCCTTAGTCCAAAATCACCATACCGAGATATTGAAATTATCAAACCTCTATTCCAAGGTCGTTTACACATGAGTCAACATCCGGTCAACTATTTCAACTTAAGATTTCATCCTTGAGACTAAGTGTCTCAATTAATTTTGAAACCTCAACGGACCCGAACCAATTACCCCCCGTAAGTCACATAATAAATGTAAAGCACAAATTGAGCAATAATGGGGGACGAGGTTGTAATACTCAAAATGGTCGGCCGGGTTGTTACACGTAAAACGGTACAATTAAAATTATATGTAGTTTATAGACAAGTGAATCGATTTTATCCTAAAATAATAAATAAATTAGACATAAACTGTAAGACTTAGCATTGAAACTGAAATAAGGCAGTAGAGATCTTGAGCCCGGGACTCCGGGAGTAGAGCTTTCGGAGGCAGTAAGAACAATATACATAAGCAAGAAAGTAAAATGTTATTTAGTTTTGAACAAAGTATAGTTTATGTTTGTCAGAAAATTCATGTCCATTACAATGATGATAGAGCTCACTATTTATAGTTTCACCTAGGGAACAAGGTCCTAGGATCAAGCCCCTCTTAAATGACAATTATGAAGGTCATTGAAGAATGTGTAACAGTAGGTAGTAAATGTCATATTCTCTGTAACGGACCGTGCATTTAATGCTATATAATATTCTTCACTGAATGCTACCGAGTGACATGCATTTATTTAGCATTTATGAATATCACTCTCTCCGATAACGAACGAGATCGTTGCCTTAGGTCCTGATTGTCTTTTGTCTTCAGTTCCACATATCGCTTTCTCATATAATCATTTAATATAAACATATTTTACCCTATACAATATCCTAAAGAACCAGCTTTACGAAATAATTTAACCAACAAAAATATAATAGTTAGTTAATGAATCTGATGTAAAACAATAAAAAGGTAATATACTACAGCTAAAAAAAATGTTAAAGAGAGTTTAAAAATCTAATGCTAAACAAACGGTAAGATACAACCGTTAAACCAACTCTACGTAATGATCCTTCTAAATTGGGAGGGAATTTAATTAAGAAAAGGTAAGCAAATAAAAAATATTAAAATGAGTTAATGGATGTGATATAGAACAAAAAGTAATAAATAATTTGTATGATATAGAATAAACACGTCAGATCCAATAATTTAAAGATATTAAGATCGATGAAGCACAAATAACATATAATGTAGTGATAATTTTAAGAAGAAAAAAGAAAAGTAAAACAAAACTATTTAAAAACATGTTTTTCTTCTCTAAATATCTCATTTTTTTCAACTTTAAGCTTTAGAGTTTATGGTTAGAATTTACGAGGATCAAAACTTAAAAAAAGTAAAACGAAAGTTCCTTTTTGGAGAACATTTTCCTTATTAATTTAAAGTTTATTTACTTGAGCTTAAAGTGATTAAAACTTAAAAAAATAACAATAAAAAGGGTGAGAGAGGGGTACTTATGTCCCCTTTTGTAATATCTCATTTTGTTTGAAATTTAGAGGATAACAAAATCAAAGTAGAGACAAGGATTAAACAACTCATTGTGAAAAAAATTAATCATTACTAGGTACTCTTAGTTAGTTGGTTTATTCATTTATAAAAGATCAATAAATCTATTTGTTTTACATGTTGAAACTATCACATTTGCAGCTCATATATTTTGCTCGGATACTGAAAAAATTAATAATTTCTTTTTAATTCTCCGATATTTCATGGTTCTTGAACATAAAATAGGTTTGTAAATACGATTTATTAATATTCGAAACAAGTTGAAAAATTAAGAAAAAAGAATATATTTATGTTATAGGCATCTATTTGAATGAAACACATGGAATGTGATTTTCTTATTAAAAATATTTAAGCACTTCTTCCATAAGTCTAAATTCAGAGAAAGTAATTTAGAAATAGAAAATAAATTTCGGATAATTGATTAGAATGTGCGCAACCGCATTGATAAACCTTTGCATTCTTTATAATTAATGTACAATAAAAGTTTTTACATAATAATATCTTTTAAATCTCAATTGAAGCATCAATATGTAACTTTTACATTTAAAATGATAATACTGTTTATATTATGGTGATTGATATTACTGCTATATTGGATTGCTGTCATTAAATATTTGTCTAATTCAAAACAAAACAAGAAGAAGGAAAGCTGGCACGATCAACACTAAAAATTATAACACTGAATAAATTATAGTTGTATATCACAGTTACACAAAGTTGTGGCATAGACAATCTAAAAAAGATCTTACAATTACCAAAAATAATACAATCTTCACAGCTTATAACAAATGAGAGAAATGAAGCCATTGGGGAAAAACAAGTTGTAGACAATAAATTTGCGTCGAAAAAATCAAGACCGAAAGATATTGTAACAATCGTAGTATTTTTATTTGAATATTTGAGTGTACAATCTTTAGGAATCCTCTGATTCTTCTTTTCTAGTATAAATTCAAGGGCCTTTGAGCTTGATCTTGAATTTGAATTTGATTTATCCGCCGCGAACACTTTGATTGTTGTCACGAATTGTGTCACAAACAAGCAGCCTTGATCTTGAACGCCTTGTATTTGATTTGACTTCGTTCTTAATCTTGAATACTTGAATTGTTCTTCATTCTTGAGCTTGAACTTGATTTCTTAAAGCTTGAAACTTGTAGAGAAATTTGCGGCGTTTGATCCACGAGCTCTCTCTTGCTTCTTGTTATAACTTCTGGTCCTTTATCTGAGTTATGAAGACCCCTATTTATAGTTGTGGAAGGGAGAAGTTGTGGTAAGAACAAATTCTTTCCGACCAATCAAATTAAAGTATGACATGACTGTATTTGATTGGCCAGAACATGTCACTTGCGCACGTAGCGCGATTTCATTGGCCTTTTAATGTGACTTGGCATGCCTTGTCATTTTGACATGTGTCATGATCCCATTGGCTCTCCTGTTTGACTAGGCATGCCATGTCATTTGACACGTGACATCCATTTGGGCCTCTAGGAAGATGGCATATTGGGCCTCTAGGAAGATAGCATATTGGGCCTAATGAAGTGTGTTCATCAATTTAGCCCAACTAAATGGGCTAGCCCAATGGATTAAGACTTATTTATTTAATCCATATATATTGGACTTATATAATTAATTCAATTATATTAGCCCGTAGTATTTATTTGGACTAATATATCTTGAATTTAAAATATAATCCAAATTCTTTTATGGATTTAATTTTAATAAAATTTATATGCCTACAAATGCCCCCTACTTCAAGGCTTGTGTTGGTTGGAATGTATGAGATATCGAACACCGGTCTTGAAGTACGTAAGGACAACGTACAAAATTTACTTGTATTTGTTACTACGAGACTTGAATAAACCATTTTTTTTAAAATTGAGACAGGATTTAGACGTGATTGACGGGTTGTATGGAAAAAACATCAATTCCTTGTAAATATATGAACTTCATTACTACAATTGCATATTGCAATCCTTATGTCTACTGGCATATTAATTTCACCAGTAGCTTCAACGGTGTCACATCCCAAACTACCTCCTAGACGTGACTGGCACCTAGCTTATACTGCCCTCTAGGCGAATCAATTCATGTACTCTTAACCTATTATACAAGTATTGAGAGAAACACGTACTAGCCCAAAAATACTAAATATTATTAACTACGAAATAATTATTCGACTAAACTCATAATTTATTTATAATCTAAGAGCACTCAAATACTAAATCTCTACCTCAAATTACATACTAAGAATGTGGAGCATCTAATAGAGTAATAGAAGTTTAAGTGACGAGCATGCAAACCCGAAAGAAATAATTAACATAAGATAGGTAGAGCTGAAACAACGGCCTCCACGGATAATGCGGCGGCTCACCTCAGCAATAGGATCTGCTCAACGAACTCGTCAGCCACTAGCTCTATCTCCCGCAACGGTATCTGCATAGAGATGCAGGTAATGAGTGAGTTATACGTAAAAATATAACCCAGTAAGATCCTCGACCCGTCACTTTAAATACCTCTGGAACAAGTGTTAGAAAATACAACCACACCACAACATGAATGATATAGTAAATATGATAACTATACATTAACTCAATATATGTATATCACCAGAGTTCTTAAGAATTAACCAACAAGAGTACCCACTAAGGACTTATCATAATTGTAGTGAAGAAATTTACCAATACACCTACGGGTCCACAACGGTACCACAATGCCTCGAATATGTAACAGAGCATACACAATGCTCAATGAAGCATACACAATGCTCAGGTGATGTACAAAGGCATACACAATGCCCCAACGTCATGGCGCACAGCAGTATCAAACTCAACATCTTGGCGCATAGCCGTATCAAACCCAACATCATGGCGCACAGCCACATTAAACTCAACATCATGGCGCACATTCGTATCAAACTATCAAACAACTTATAAAGTAAATTTTTTTTTTGTTGTACTTTAATTAAAATAATATATTTACGGCTGGTCTAAGACCGCCGATTCTGCCAAGCGCACGCTTGTCCCAACACATGAACCAGGCAGAGAAAACACATTTTTTAAAAATGGGTTTTAGAAAAGCAAGTACCAAAGCTTAAAGTCTCACTTACCTCGCTACGAGAAGTTCCTCAACCTTGCGATGTCTAGAACACCAATCAAACGGCCTCCAATGGCCTCAATCTATCCAAAATATTGAATAACACGTCCTAGTTAGTCTAGGTGAATAATTTCCAAAATCTTAAGATAGGTCAAAATCAAAGTCAACCCTGGTCCAATTAATAAAAATCTTTACACGATTAATATCAAATGCGCAGTAGAAAATTACCGCAACCAGCTGTTCCGAAAAAATTTTCTCGGGCTTACAAAATCGATTACTTTATTTGTTATATTGTTTCAAACTCAATCATCATTACACAATTCTTATGCCAGTACAATTTCTACTTTTCAATAATTAGAACATGATTAATTAATCATGTATTTTCCATTTAAAATTGTGGCAACCGAAAATTTCTTCCAGATTAGTATTTCATAGCATTAGCTTTTAACTTTTCATATATCATGTATAATTTCATCAATCATTGCTAAATAATTTACTCCACCATCATTAGCTATTCATTATAAATAATATCACTTCATCCAATTCCCTTAAAAACGTTACTGTAAAGGAGAATTACATATATCATACCTTAAAGTTTTGGATTCCTCTGAAATGATTTCTGCAGCAGTGATTGGTAGAAGTCGTTTGGCTTCTAACGCAGTCACATAGACACAACGTTTTGTTTGCCAGTATTGTGTATTATTATTCTTCTTTCTCAAAAACCTAATTGTAAAATATATTTTAACCCCTAAGTCCTAAACGTAGCAGTATAAGACATGGGTTTTATGCCCATTTCTTTTATCCTTATTAATTACAATTACTATCTTGTTAATTAGTATATGTAGTAGACCACTAATCACTTATTAAATAAATTATCCTATATATTATTTTCAAATTTCCTTCTACTAACTTAATATTTGACCCAATAACTATAAGTAAAAATTAATTTTCTAGTCTCCCAATTAATAAGTATATAAAAAAAATCCGGGTTATTACACTCTCCCCCACTAAAAAGAACATTCGTCCTTGAATGAGTTAGAAAGTGTACCTGACATCTCAAACAACTGGGGGTACTTGCTTCGCATGACTACTTCGGATTCCCATGTAGCTTCCTCCGTTGGATGGTTGCGCCATAATACTTTCACTGAAGCAACCTTTTTCGACCTTAATTGTTGCACTTGCCTATCAAGAATAGCTATCGGATCTTCTTCATAAGTTAAGTTCTCATCAAGCTCCACATCCTCGGGCTGAATCTTATGACTATCATCACGAACATATCGTCTAAGCATAGACACATGAAATACGGGATGAACCGCAGACAACCTTGGAGGCAAGGCAAGTTTATATGCCACCGACCTGATTCGATCTAAAATCTCATACGGACCAATATACCTCGGACTTAGCTTACCTTTGCGCCCAAATCTCATGACTCCTTTCATAGGGGCACCTTCAAAAAGACTTTTTCTCCTTTCATAAACTCCAAATCACGAACTCTTTTATCTGTGTAGGATTTTTGTCTACTTTGAGCTGTCCGAAGTCATTCTCGTATCAATACAACTTTCTCCAAAGCTTGCTGAACCAAATCTGGACCCAATAGTTGTGCTTCACCAGGTTCAAACCACCCAACTGGTGTACGACACTTACGACCATATAAAGCTTCAAACGGCGCCATCTGTATACTCAACCGATAGCTGTTATTATAAGCAAACTCTGCTAGCGGCAACTGATCGTCCCAATGACCATCAAAATCAATTGCACAAGCTCTAAGCATGTCCTCTAAGATCTGAATAACCCACTCAGACTGTCCGTCCGTCTGTGGATGGAAAGTTGTGCTCAACTCAACCTGAGAACCCAAAGACTTCTGAAATGATTTCCAAAATTCAGCAGTAAATTGTGCACCCCGATCTGATATTATAGAAATAGGCACACCATGAAGTCGAACTATTTCACAGAGGTAACTATCTGCTAATTGTTCTGCAGTGTGGGTAACTCGAACCGGTATAAAATGCGCAGACTTTGTGAGTTTGTCCACGATCACCCATACTGAATCATGTTTCCTAAAAGTACGTGGCAACCCAACTACAAAATCCATAGTAATCCTTTCCCACTTCCACTCTGGGATAATTAAGTTTTGCATCACACCCCTGGTTTTTGGTGTTCATAGTTCACCTGCTGACAATTTAAGCAACTAGTCACATGTTTCAAGATATCATACTTCATACCTTTCCACCAGTACAATTTACGCAAGTCTTGATACATTTTAGTAGCACCTGGGTGGATAGAGTAACGAGAGCTATGAGCCTCTTCAAGAATCAACTGCTTTACATCACCCCCCATGGGGATTCACAATCTACCATGCCACCGTAACACGCCTTCATTTTCAATAGAAAATGATTTAACACCACCATTCTGCACTCGATCTCGGAGTCTAACTAGATGGGGATCTTCAAATTGGCGAGCCTTGACCTGTCCAACCAAGGATGATTGTGCCACCAAACCTGCAAGTAATCTGCCTGGCAATGTATGGTCAATACGCACCCCCCGATTGGCCAATGTCTGAATATCCATAACCATAGGTCGTTCTTCAACAGTAAATCGGGTCAAGCTACCCATAGACTTTCTACTCAAGGCGTCTGCCACCACATTCGCCTTCCCAGGATAATATAAAATAGTAAGATCATAATCTTTAAGTAATTCTAACCACCGTCTCTGCCTCAGATTCAGATCTCTTTGCTTGAATATATATTGCAGACTCTTGTGATCAGTGTAGATTTCACACGGCTCACCATAAAGATAGTGATGCCAGATCTTACGTGCAAATACGATCGCAGCCAATTCCAAGTCCTGAGTTGGATAATTCTTTTCATGGTTCTTTAGCTGCCACGAAGCATAAGCTACAACCTTGCCATTTTGCATCAGCACACAATCGAAACCGATTAAAGACGCATCACAATAAATAGTAAAACCCTCTGCACCTGTAGGTAGTGTCAAAATCGGAGCTGTAGTCAGTGTGGTCTTCAACTTCTGGAAACTTTCTTCACACTCATTTGACCACTGAAATGCAACACTTTTCTGAGTTAATCGAGTCAATAGAGTGGATATCTTTGAGGAACCCTCAACAAACCTTCTATAATACCCGGCTAGGACTAAGAAGCTACATATCTTAGTAGGAGTAGTGGGTCGAGGCCAATCTCGAACTGCCTCTATCTTCGTTGGATCAACTTGAATCCCATCTCATGAAACCACATGTCCCAAAAAGGAAAATGTATCCAGCCAAAATTCACACTTTGAGAACTTGGCATAAAGGTTTCGCTCCCTAAGTGTCTGTAGCACAACTCTCAAATGTTGGTCATGTTCTGCCTCACTTCGAGAGTACACCAAAATGTCATCAATAAATACAATCACAAAATGATCTAAGAATGGGTTGAATACCCGGTTCATGAGGTCCATAAATGCTGCGGGGGCATTAGTAAGCCCGAAGGACATCACCAAAAATTCAAAATGCCCGTACCTGGTCCGAAATGCTGTCTTGGATATATCCTCGGTCTTAATTCTCAGCTGATGGTAACCCGATCTCAGGTCAATCTTTGAAAAGTGGGTTGCACCCTGTAGTTGGTCGAATAGATCATCAATACATGGCAACGGATATTTATTCTTGATCGTCACCTTATTCAACTACCTGTAATCAATACACATTCTCATCGTGCCATCTTTCTTTTTAACAAATAACACAGGTGCACCCCAAGGCGACACACTAGGCCGGATCAATCCCTTATCAAGTAGCTCTTGAAGTTGGACCTTTAGTTCTCTCAACTCCGTTGGAGCCATACGGTATGGAGGAATAGAGATAGGTTGAGTTCCTGGCACCAAATCAATACTGAACTCAATTTCTCTTATCGGAGGCAACCCGGGTAAATCTTCGAGAAACACATCAGCAAATTCTCGAACCACTGGAACACTATCAATAGTAACATCCTCCAAGTGCATATCATGAACGGTAGCAATAAAACCCAAACACCCATTATTAATCATTCGACGTGCTTTTACATAGGATATTATTTTTCCCTGAGTCAGAGGAGTTCTGCCTTTCCACACTAAACATGGTACCCCAGGAAAATCAAAACGTATAAGCTTGGAATGACAGTCAATTGAAGCATAACATGATGCTAACCAATCCATACCCATAATTACATCAAAGTCGGACATAGGCAACACTAGTAGATCCACCACGGTGTCCCTGTCCTAAATAAATATCACGCAGTCTCTATAGACTCTATCCACAGATATAGACTCCCCCACTGGGGTCACCACAATATAAGGCACATTAAGAGACTCAACTCCTCGTTCTAAATACATGGAAAAAAATTGAGATACATATGAATACGTAGAACTAGGATCAATAAGAGCATAAGTCCCATAAGAACCGATAGTGATAATACCTGTGACTACTGCATTAGATGCCTCAGAATCCTGTCTGGCCATAGAAAAGAATCTCGGTGGCCCACCCACTCCCTGAGTAGTCTGTGCACCCTGCCGACCCTGTCCACGAGCAACCTGCGGAGCAGCTCTAGCTGGCTGAGTCGGAGTCTGTGTACCTGTAAACATTCTCTGCGGCTGTGGAGTAGCATGGCTAGTAGCAGAATATCCTCTAGGACAATACTTAGCAATATGTACTTTTTGACCACAAGTAAAACAAGCCTCGTCTGTTCCAAAACAACGACCACTGTGATTTCTACCACAACTCGAACACCTTGGATGTTGACCTGACTGATATGAGCCATTTGCCTTCCTCTGTATCTGTTGTGCTGGATAAGTACTTCTAGAAGACTGAACCACTGACTCTGACTGAGTGAGTCTGGATTGTCCACGATTAAAACCACTTTTTCCCCCAGATGGAGACCCACTAAACCCGTCTGCGCTACGAGCCCTTTTGCTTTCTTTCTCAGTCATGTCCCTCTCTTGATAAGACTTATAACGGAGAGTCGTATCCTTTACCTCTTCGTACGAACCACCTCGAACATCCCTAACAACAGGACCCCGATAACGATGCTCCAGCCCATCCACGAACCTCCTTACCTTTTCATGCTCATCTGCAACTAGAAAAGGTGCATAACTGGCTAAATCAGTGAACTTAGCCTCATACTCTGTAACCGTCATACTGCCCTGGAGCAGTTGCTCGAACTGACGTCTCATGTCATCCCGCTTGCTCAGTGGAACGAACCTATCCATAAACATAGCTGAAAACTCTGACCAAGTAATAGGTGGAAACCCTGTTCTTCTACCTCTCTGAACTGAGTTCCACCATGACTCTGCAGATCCTGAAAATAGAAAAGTAGCAAATTCCACCCCCCGAGTCTCCTTCAGCCCCAAAGTAGATAGTATCTTCTCACAACGCTGAATGAATTTCTGGGGGTCAATAGAAGCCTGTGTAGCATCAAACTCTGGTGGTGCCCTGTATTTGCAGCTGGCTGAACGACCTGCTGAAGGGCCATTTGAGGAGCTGCAAGATTCAGCTGAACATGTGCTTGCGCCTGCAAAGTAGTCTGGGGAGCCGGAAGTCCACCCTGAGTAGGCACTAACGCCTCCAACACATTCAACAACCTCACCACTACCTGCAGGTAAGTTAACAGTAGGCATATCAATTGGGACTGGTGATGGAGCATCATGAACCATTTCTTCTTGCACTCGATCTGGCATAACAACTTGGGATTGACCCGTGTTCACAACTTTAGGCTGAGGAGCAGCCTGTCTAATAGTCTGAGCCCTAGTCTGATGACCTCCAACTTGACCACCACCTCGGAAAGTACCCCGTCCAGCACCACGTCTAGCAGATGAGGGTGTGCATGTCCTAGCCATCTGCGAAAGAAACAATCCAAAGTCAAACTCAAGTTATCTCAACGCACGATCAAGGAATGAAATAAGGGAAAACGTCCTATATGCTTAGTAGCCTCAAGATCATAAGTATGGGCGCCTACATACCCATGAGCAAGACTCTACTAACCACTGCTCCATGAACCGGGACTTAAAACCTGGCTTTGATACCAACTTTGTCACATCCCAAACTACCCCCTAGACGTGACTGGCACCTAGCTTACACTGCCCGCTAGGCGAACCAATTCCTGTACTCTTAACCTATTATACAAGTATTGAGAGAAACACGTACTAGCCCAAAAACACTAAATATTATTAAATACGAAATAATTATTCGACTAAACTCATAATTTATTTATAATCTAAGAGCACTCAAATACTAAATCTCTACCTAAAATTACGTACTAAGAATGTGGAGCATCTAATAGAGTAATAGAAGTTTAAGTGACGGGCATGCAAACCCGAAAGAAATAATTAACATAAGATAGGTAGAGCTGAAACAATGGCCTCCACAGATAATGTGGTGGCTCACCTCAGCAATAGGATTCGCTCAACGAACTCGTCAGCCACTAGCTCTATCTCCCGCAACGGTATCTGCATAGAGATGCATGTAATGAGTGAGTTATACGTAAAAATATAACCCAGTAAGATCCTCGACCCGTCACTTTAAATACCTCTGGAACAAGTGTTAGAAAATACAACCACACCACAACATGAATGATATAGTAAATATGATAACTATACATTAACTCAATATATGTATATCACCAGAGTTCTTAAGAATTAACCAACAAGAGTACCCACTAAGGACTTATCATAATTGTAGTGAAGAAATTTACCAATACACCTACGGGTCCACAACGACACCACAATTCCTCGAATATGTAACAGAGCATACACAATGCTCAGGTGATGTACAAAGGCATACACAATGCCCCAACGTCATGACGCACAACCGTATCAAACTCAACATCTTGGCGAACAGCCGTATCAAACTCAACATCATGGCGCACAACCGTATCAAACCCAACATCATGGCGCACAGCCACATTAAACTCAACATCATGGCGCACAGCCGTATCAAACTATCAAACAACTTATAAAGTAACAATTTTTTTTTGTTGTAATTTAATTAAAATAATATATTTGCGGTTTTTCTAAGACCACCGATTCTGCCAAGCGCACGCTTGTCCCAACACATGGACCAGGCAGAGAAAACATATTTTTTTAAAAGGGGATTTCGAAAAGCAAGTACCAAAGCTTAAAGTCTCACTTACCTCGCTACGAGAAGTTCGCCAACCTTTCAATGTCTAGAACACCAATCAAACGGCCTCCAATGGCCTCAATCTATCCAAAATATTGAATAACACGTCCTAGTTAGTCTAGGTGAATATTTTCCAAAATCTTAAGATAGGTCAAAATCAAAGTCAACCCCGGTCTAATTAATAAAAATCTTTACACGATTAATATCAAATGCGCAGTAGAAAATTACCGCAACATTGGTCTGGCATATGACCAGCTGTTCCGAAAAAAATTTCTCGGGCTAACAAAATTGATTATTTTATTTGTTATACTGTTTCAAACTCAATCATCATTACACAATTCTTATGCCAGTACAATTGCTACTTTTAAATAATTAGAACATGATTGATTAATCATGTATTTTCCATTTAAAATTGTGGCAACCGAAAATTTCTTCCAAATTAGTATTTCATAGCATTAGCTTTTAACTTTTCATATATCATGTATAATTTCATCAATCATTGCTAAATAATTTACTCCACCATCATTAGCTATTCATTATAACTAATATCACTTCATCAAATTCCCTTAAAAACGTTACTGTAAAGGAGAATTACATATATCATACCTTAAAGTTTTGGATTCCTCTGCAATGATTTCTGCAGTAGTGATTGGTAGAAGTCGTTTGGCTTCTAACGCAGTCACACAGACACAACGTTTTGTTTTCCAATATTTTCTATTATTATTCTTCTTTCTCAAAAACCTAATTGTAAAATAATTTTAACCCCTAAGTCCTAAACGTAGCAGTATAAGACATGGGCTTTATGCCCATTTCTTTTATCCTTATTAATTACAATTACTATCTTGCTAATTAGTATATGTAGTAGACCCACTAATCACTTATTAAATAAATTATCCTATATATTATTTTCAAATTTCCTTCTACTAAATTAATATTTGACCCAATAACTATAAGTAAAAGTTAATTTTCTAGTCTCCCAATTAATAAGTATATAAAAAAAATTTGAGTTATTACAAACGGTGACTCCACGTACCCTCCTTGTCGCATCAATTTCTTTTATTGCATCGTCTAGAATAATTGAGTTAAAGTTGTTCACAAACGCACAATGATTTCATTTTAGCACTTGCCGTATGCTAAAAATACATGTTAGCTTCCTTATTCTACTCCAAAGAGGACTCTTCAATCCAATCTTTAAGTTCAACTGCACATGGGAAAAGACAATCACCGTGCACTTACCAGTTACCACATCCAATTAGGATACGTATTCTTGTAAATTGATCCCACATCGAAAATACATGCTCAGTAGCCTCATGTGGAAATCTATATAAACACATGCTTCGTATTTGTTTAGCATTAATTTACTGTATTTGCAAGCCATTTGAGTCTTATTTTCTGGACTCGGTAGCATTGACGTGAAGGTAATTTTTTCTTCTTTTCTTGTGCTTTCTTCTTTTTTGTCCTTTTTCTCTTTTTCTTTTTGTTTTGTAGGTCAAGCAAGAAGGATTTGTTCTTGTTTAACAAGACTATCAATGCATGATGAAAACCTATAAAAGCTCGTGGTTAAGAATTTTTTTTTTATAAGTTCACAGCGAAAACCTTTAAAAGTTCGCGATGAAGACTTCACACTATCTGAGCCAAAGACTTTGTTTTATTTGAAAACTTGACTTTCTTTATCCCTGGTAAAGATCATTACACCGTCCAAGGCAAATATTTTTTTATTTTTATTTTTGTCTGAAGCGAAGGCCATTACACCGTCTGATCTAAAGACTCCATCTTGTATGAAATTTTAACTTCATTTTATCTGAGGCATGGACCATCACACCATCTGGGCCAAAGATTTATTTTATCGTAAGCGAAGACCATTACACTGTCTAAGCTAATGACTCCATCTTGTATGAAAATTTAACTTCATTTTATCTGAGGCATCGACCATTACACCGTCTGGGCCAAAGATTTTATTTTTTGTCTGAAGCGAAGATCATTACACCGTCTGAGTTAAAGACTCCATCTTGTATGAAAATTTAACTTCATTTTATCTGAGGCATGGACCATTACATCGTCTGGGCCAAAGATTTATTTTGTCTTAAGCGAAGACCATTACACCGTCTAAGCTAATGACTCCATCTTGTTTGAAGATTTAACTTCATTTTATCTGAGGCATAGACCATTACACTGTCTAAGCCAAAGACTTTGCCTTTTCCATGCTTGGTAGGATTATATTATGAATTTGAGGCCATGAATATCGCATTTCTTAGTTAAATGCTAATAAACACTTTTTTCTCTTTTTGCAGTCTAAACATGGTTTACTTCAAAGACAAAATTTCTTCCTCTAATTCTCAATGCCTTTTCTTCTCGGACCATAAGGGAAGCAAGGAGGGGACAAGGTTACCAGTTGATAGGTCACTAATCGACCAGTATAATGCAGCTTCATGGGTACCTTTGAGGTACCCACCTTATTTGGCAGACTGGACGCTTGAATACAATAGTCGTCCTCCCAAGACATGAGTGCTTCACACCACTACCCATCATGCTTGGAATTTTGCGAGTACCTTACCATGCCTAGGGCGTTGAATCATTAACAAAGAGACTTATTGGGGAAATGATTCGCCGTTCGGCAGTGAAATTTATTACGTTCCTGGCTACTGGGAATGGGCAGAAGATGTCTTAAGTAGGTGTCGCTTGACACTGGAGGGTGCAAGAATTTATGACGCCGTAAATGCTTCACTCTTCACATATGATCGTAATACGAACATTATGCAGGCTTTCTATGAGGCGTGGTGCCCTGTTATCAACACATTGCTTACCTCTGCTGGAGAACTATCCATATCACTTTGGGATTTGTATAAGATCGATGATTTGCCTATAGCAAGATCTCCTTACGAGGAAATTGTGCCAAATGTTGAAGAGCTTACAGGCACGTACGACAAGGGGAGAAGGTTTCTTCCCCAGACTTGTGAATATTTGTTTGATGCCTTCCATCGGCTCCAAGAGGGAGGTAGTAACGGTCCAAAAGTTCCTGCGAAAAAATGGGTAGAGTTCTGGTGCAGAAAGACAAAGTATACTCAGCCTCCTTTAAGGAAAGAAAAGAAGTCTGCTCGTTTGAAATCGACACATAATCCTACAGGGGTTCTAGAGGAAGCGGTAAATTGGTTGACTGTAGAAGAAGATCTGTTCTATAAGCTAGGAGTAATGGGTGACAAGAAAGACGAAACATACTTGGCTGTTTTTCTATCTTGTTGGTTATGTATTTTTGTGCTTCCTTCAAAATATGGTGACTTCATTAGTCCTGGGACCTTTAAGATCGCGTGTCATCTTTGTTGGTTGATTTCCCAATGCACACGCAAGTGTACGTGATCGACAAGTAATATAGGATTTTAAGTCCAGATATCGTACCCACAGGGACTTGTGATTAACTATCAACTAAACTAAACTCAAACAAATCTTGAACTAAAATTAATCTAAAATAGTAAATTAAGAGATTAAAGAGACAACTAACTTAAAGACGAATTCAATGTAATTTGATATTCTAGAGTTATGGGTTGGCAAACAATCACGTTGAGTTTTCGACCTAAATC